>CAUYQV010106786.1:0-36893 GCA_963574575.1 Galagoides demidoff
GCTCATAGCAACCTCCAACTCCTGGCCTCAAGCGAGTCTCCTGCCTCAGCCTCCCAAGCAACTGGGACCACAGGCGCCTGCCACAACACCCGGCCATTTTTTGGTTGCAGCCATCATTGTTGTTTGGTGGGCCCGGGCTGGATTCGAACCTACCAGCTCTGGTGTATGTGGCTGGCACCTTAGCCACTTGAGCCACAGCCTACACAGTTTCTTTTGAAGAAATTCATCAGTGGCCTCTCTTAGCCACCTGGTTTGTCTGCTGGCTACATCAAGATGGTAGAAATTTTGTTGCTACACAAGAATCTGTTATAGATAGGAAGTACAACATCCCCCAAAGTTGAATTTGGCCAAAACAGGTGAGTCGGTCAATGTTTTGAGTAACCTTAACTGATCATTCCCAGGGGAGGAGTCTCTCCTCAGCAGAAGACCATCCATATATACTCAACCTTCACTGAGAGGAAAATGAACCCAGGACCAGCTCCAACTGGAAAGGGATTCCAAAACAAAGAAGGTTCTGAAAATGAAAATTGCTTTCTTAAAATAAAAAGTACCACGATGCCAAGAGGAGACTATCTTTGGACTAACCAGCAGCAACATGAAGAAATAAAGTGCTGTGGTGTCTTGCCAGCTTATAACACAGCCATCTCCCTCCCAGAGCTTAAGGTCAGGGCAGCTTTGTCAGACCACAACAGCTAGGAGATTAGAAAGACACGAGCTCTTGGAGGACAGAACCCGCAGATCCAGTTCCCTGTGGTGTGAATGTGAAGCGTCCAAGCAGAGGAACCCAGTAGAACGTCGGGATCATGACGGTGCAAGAGCATCAAGCTCACTTAGAACCACAGTCCCAAGCAACTAAGGTTTGTTTTGAATCACATCTTTTATACTTGAGTGAGTGAATAATAAGTGAAACCTGTAAACATCAGAGGCCTAACCCAAGAGAGAAGAGATCACTCTGTAACAATACATACTAATTAAATTCAACATAGCGAGCTTTAGTTCCAATGTGACAATTCATATTGTGTCTTGTTGATTTGTGGCTGGAGTTCAGCATAGCTCTCTTTACAGCTGGCACATCGTGAAGTGCCACCCACAAATAGGGAAAACATGCAAATTCGATGCCTTCTAAAGTGCCGCGGTTCCACAGTGAAATTCTCTACGGCCATTAAAGATGACAAGTATGTGGACTTTGTTGATCTATGGAAATGTGTACACACAATGATGTTAAGTGAAACAGTGTGTCCACATTGATTACAGCCCTGCAGGAACCCCACACATCAGCCAACATCATAAGGGAACAAGGGGTGACACAAATAGAATTGAATACGCATTTGATTCTGAGTCTTTTTTTTTTTCAGTAGAGTTAAGCTCACAAAAAATAAATGAAAGGAATAAAAATATTGCTGTAATTCCAAACCTGTGCAATACTGAAGCACATATTGAAATCCAAGTCCATCAACTCCAGGAAGGGAGCAAACAGTGGAAGAATGACATAGTGACACAGCAAACAAAAGGACCTGCCTGGAAACAGGATACGGAGGCAAGATAAGCTACAGCACAAGGTTAATGCTACTGTAGATGAGCTGGCTGTTGCACACTGCTTGTGTTCTGTTTGAACAGTAGAATTCATTCCCCCTTACCTACAATTAAGGGAAAGTACTGACTCTTTATATGTCTGTGCTTCAAATCGTAGGTACACTTACTAGTTTTTCAAATGATCCTGAGGAGAAATTGAGATTGTTAGAAAAGTTGTATGGGTGAGGGGATACGTCCCCTTTCCCTCAATTCAGTGAAAGATCAACTCCCCATTAAGGCAGATCACTAAGACAGAGAGGTTTCTTTACCATGGGGAGAAACACAGAACGATTACTCACTATCCCAATAGAATCCAGATTTTTTGTTGAAACAAAAGTTTCACTCTGTTGCCATTGGTGGAGTGCTATTGGGTCAGTCTGGCTCACAGCGACCTCAAACTCTTTGGCTTCAAGTGATCTTCTTGTCTTGCAGCCTCTTGAATAGCTGGATCTACAGGTGCCCACCAATAAGCCTGGATAGTTCTTCTATTTTTAGTAGAACAGGGTCTCACTCTTGCTCAAACTGGTTCTCAAATTCCTGAGCTCAAGCAATCTACCCGTTTTGACCTCCCAGAGTGCTAGGATTACAAGCAAGACCCACCTCGCTGGGGCTCAGATTTTTTTTTTTTTTGGCCAAGATGGCTTGTAATAGATGTTTTTGTGGGGGAGGGGGAATTCTTTTTATTATTATTATTAAATCATAGCTGTGTACATTAATGCAAGCATGGGGTACAAAGCGCTGGTTTTATATACAATTTGAAATGTTTTCATCAAACTGGTTAACATAGCCCTCACGGCATTTTCTTAGTTACTGTGTTAAGACATTTATATTCTACACCTAGTAAATGTCACACATACCCTTGTAAGATGCGCTGTAGATGTGGTCCCACCAATTACTCTCCCTCCACCCATCCTCCCCTCTCCCCTTCTTCTTGGGCTGTAATTGGGTTGTAGCTTTCATAAGAAAGCTATAAATTGGTTTCATAGTAAGACTGAGTACATTGGATACTTTTTCTTCCATTCTTGAGATACTTTGCTAGGAAGAATATGTTCCGGCTCCATCCATGTAAACATATAAGAGGTAAAGTCTCCATCTTTCTTTAAGGCTGCATAATATTCCATGATGACAGATGTTTTTAGAGGGTAGGGGGAGATAGGCCATATAGATAATTCTGTTTAGAGACAATAAATCATTGTTAAAGAGGATGTATCAATGGGAAAAGGAGATTGATTTATAAATTAACCAGAGAGACAGGTGTTATGTTTTAAATGATATAGGCCAGGCCTAGTTGCATTCTTGATCTTTCCCGCAATGTATTGAGACAATAGAGAGAGGAAGGGAAGTCCATTGTTCTTTTTTGTTGTTGTTGCAGATTGGCTGGGGCCCAGGTTTGAACCCACCACCCTCGGTATATGGGGCCAGCGCCCTACTCACTGAGCCACAAGCACTGTCCACCATTGTTCTTTTTGAGCCATGGATCCAGTTTATGCAGATAGAAGGCAAACCTCTTCCAAGGGCCTGTTAATCTCTAAGAGCCTTTAATTCAAAATATTCTTTACACCAAGGAGTCATACTTTGGGGTGAAATTTTCTGAGCTCTTTCGAAGTGTTGGGCCAAACTCTCAAGGCCTTGTGTTTGCCTCTGGAGAAGGGAACAGAGGCTCTCTCAGAGAGCTAGAAGACATGAGAGGCCCTGGAGTGCCAGATACTGCAGCAACATGCCAGCACTGCCTCCAGAGACTCACCCACAGACAGGCAGGGGCAATGGCAATGAAGCTGTGGTTTTGCTCCTCATGCTGCTGGGACATGACTGTCCTCTCTCCAGGTATCTCGGGCAGACACACAGCTGTATCTGTGTGTAGCAGAAGTAGTCTAAAAAAGGGGACAGTTCCTTATGAACTGACTCTTTAAAACTCCTTACTCTTTTTGAGGAATTAAAACTTGCATTCCTGCCTGAGGCCAGTCATCAGAAGGGCAAAGGAGTGTTCTTTGTTCTTTATTTTCTAATATCTTAAACCACATAAGGCGGCTCAACAGACTTATTTGGACAGAGCCCATGAAGTCAGCTTCACCAGAGATGCTGCAGTTAAACAGCAGTAGCCTAAAGTTGAAAACCCCCTTTAAAAACCCTGTATGTCTGCTTAAAGGGAGGATGATGGTTTTCGTTTTTATTTTTGTTTTTTGAGATAGAGTCTCACTATGTCACCCTCGGTAGAGTGCCATGGCATCACAACTCACAGCAACCTCAAACTCTTGGGCTTAAGTGATTGTCTTGCCTCAGTCTCCCAAGTAGCTGGGACTACAGGTGCCCACCACAATGCCTGGCTATTTTTTGTTGTTGTTGTAGTTGTCATTGTTGTTTAGGAGGCCTGGGCTGGGTTTGAACCCACCAGCCTCAGTGTATGTGGCTGGCACCACAACCACTGTGCTCTGGGCACTGAGCCAGAAGGATGACGGTCCTTTAAAATGAGAGTCTGACACCTCTTCATCTGCTGGCAGATTAATACACTTCTCTTTCCTTTTCCGTAAACCACTCGTCCTCATTCTTCATTCAGCCTTGGGAACAAGTACCAAACGTTTGGTACCATGTGTGAAGGAGCCGTGCACCATTTACTTATCCATTTTACTATTGTTTTCCCCACCTTTTGGCCATTTTCTTCTTATGCCCCTTCATCAGAAGAGGACAGGGAGGAAATGCAGTCCCCATGCCCGAATTGCAGCTGGTCCTCCCCCAGTTTCACAGCAGTGCCAGTGCCTATGGAACCCTGGGCTGTATGCACGTGTTGGAACAGCAGTAAGATCTCTGCATTCTCTAGGGCAGGTTTTGCTAGATTCTCTAAGTACTTTATTTCGAAGTTGGACTTTGTTAGTTAGATGGAGCATTTAGGGTGGTGGAGGCTGTTCCTATCAAATCTGAAGAGCCTTTCCTGCCTTTCCCTTCTTTCGTGGCTCGGATCATCTGTGCCATTATTTTCTCCCCACTTTCCCCAATATTCTGTGCTTGCTGTGCTGTGCTTTAACGGGAAGCGACTAAAGCACACACCCCGATAATACATAAGGAGTTTCACAGAATCGGTGCATGGTAGGTATTAAGTACACACCTCATAAGCAACAGTACAATTGCCTGGAAGAAGTGATATATGTCTTCCCAGAGCAGTGTTTGCAGGCTTTGTAAATTTCCGACATAAATCACAGGCCTTGTTCTCCGAACAGCTTCTTCAGCAATGACACCAACAATGAAGGGAGAGAGGACAGAACTGGGATTTCTGGCATCTTTTTTTTTTTTTTGAGACGGAGCCTCGAGCTATCCCCCTGGGTAGAGTGCCATGGCATCACAGCTCATAGCAACCTCCAACTCCTGGGCTCAAGCGAGTCTCCTGCCTCCGCCTCCCAAGTAGCTGGGACCACAGGCACCCGCCACAACACCCGGCCGTTTTTAGGTTGCAGCCATCATTGTTGTTTGGCCGGCCCGGGCTGGGGATTCGAACCCACCACTTTAGGTGTACGTGGCTGGCGCCTTAGCCGATTGAGCCACAGGCGCCGAGCCTACAATGTCTATTTTTAGTGAAATTTAATCCACCAAGTATAGGAACGTCTTGAAGTTTGGTGAATGAACTTTTTTTTTTTTTTTTTAGTAAGAGTTTCAAAGCCAATGTTATGATTTTAAAGTAATTAAAGTGCTATCTGATTGTCAGTGGGTCACTCTTCCAAATATTTCAGTATACAGAGCAAACAACCTGCTGGGACAAGAAATTGCTACAAATCAAAATTGCAGAAATGCCCCAAATCCCTGAAAACTTTCCCAATTAAGGTGCTCCAGGAATGGCAGCCCTTCCTGCGTGCACAGGTATCGTTGTGTCTAACAGAATCACCGGGGCTCACCCATAAAGGAGAGGTTTCAGCTCTTTCATCCCATTCTTTTCTCTTTGCCTGGTGACTAAGAGGCTGATGAGGTACCCTCCATGGGAATAAGCTCCCTTAACACAGTTTCTTTCTCCCAGATGCCTAATAGGTGAAAATCATATGAACATGGAGGCCGCAAAGATTCCTGATAGTGTTAGCACTCTCATGGGCACGTGAACATTGGTCTTTGCCTTGTGAAATGGTAACAAGCAGGCAGAGACATTCTGCTACTGTGGGGGTTTCAGAATAGCACAGGATATAGGGATGTTGGGATGTAGCAGGGAGGCGACATCTCTGAAGTTCAAGACTTCCATTACTCAGACTCAGGCTCATTCACTGCCATATTCCTTTTTTATTGATTGTACTAATGGACAAGAACCAATTTCATTTCTCAATTTGCCACCAGGCTATGTGTTGAGTAATTATTTTATGTCACCTCTATTATTTAATAACCAGGGTCTCATTGTTCTATTCCCACTACGCAAAGCACAGTGTGAATTACGTGGCAGGAACTAAGGAAATATTCTTGGTTGATTTATTTTTATTTTTTTAAAGTGCTTCATCTCAATAAAATTGGGCCATATCTCCCCCTTACTGGGCCATTCTAACCTGTCTAGACCTTTGCCTTGTGTAAGTGCTAGGTAAAATTTTATCTGAATGATATTTTAATATCATTTTCTTCCATGGTAATAGACACATCTCTGTTTATTAGTTTACATGAGTAAGGAAGCTGATTATTATCTTCTTCATAACTCTGATTTAACTTGAGTTATATTTTTATTTCCAGTGTGGAGAAGCAAAAGCCTCCATGGAGTAAACACCAGGGAGTGAATTATAGGAAACTATTGATTCGATTCCCAGGGAGTTGCCTCATCCTTCTCTTCATGTAACAAACATTGTACCTCCAACCATCATCTATGTGGTAACAGAAACTGGCCAAATATTCCCCTGGCCATAAAGACCCTGTTAAAATGTGGGCACATTAGCTAAACTGGGCCAGTTTTGCTATGTGGGAACCAGTAGAAAGGATGACTTTTTTGTGCTGGGGTTACTACACAAAGTGGGTCTAAATGTGGAATGTCCTTCAAGCATTTTTCTGGGCAACTCAGAGGGAACTTCCATTGTAGTGGAGCATAAGGCAGCTCTTACACAAAAGCAGAGCTAAGAGATAAAGGGATGATGGAAAGAAAAGAAACAGGAAGAGCTCAGAAAAATACTTGATGTTGACAATTATTGCCCCCCAGATTTAGTAGTGCTTAAATAAGGTGACCAGATTTTAACATTGGTAAAGCGGGAACATTGACGGGGGTAGGGAGGTGGGGAGGAGGGTTCTTAATTAAAAATTTGGTCTATATGGAGCAACAAAAATTTTCATAGAAAGCAAAAGTAGTATTGTAATATATATTTTTTAATTTCAACATAAGTACAATTTATAAATATAATACATTAAAAAATTATGTATAGTATTATTTTATTCTTTGGCGTATTTCTCATTTGAGTGAATTTTTTTTAGTAGATTGCTGTTGTTGTTTAAAAGGTCATGAAATTTTTCACAAGAATTTGTTAAATTATATTTCACACATAAAATGGCTTTCAAAGTCTCAACACTTAATTTTGATTTTTCTGATGTCCACACTTTATTTACTATAGAAAAAACGCATTCAGTCACAGCATTAGTTCCTGGTAAGGACAGCACATATCCCACAATTTTTAGTGCATTATTGTATGGAACAGTGTTTGTTTCAAAATGATGAAATATTTCTAACCATTTGTTCCCTATTGTGATTTTTGCTAATGCCCAAGAGTTAACCTTTTCCTTATCAATATATTTTTTTAATAATGATACCTCATAAGTCATAAGTGTCACTTTCAAGGCCGGTGCTAGACTTTTTGTGGCCACTATAAAATATAAATAATATGAGTACTGTCTGCTAAATTCATGAAATAAATAAATAAATAACTTACCTAAATTATCTGAATAGCTGATTTGTTGACATCACTTGTTTAGCACTAGCACGCAGTACGATGTGTATCATCTGAGAGACAGTTTTACAAAATGTTTTCGTGATTGCCAATGCCAAAAAATGCCATTTGTTCATTAAGTCCAAACAATGGTGGTCGAATTCTAACAACTGATCAACAATGTGAACTTTGATAAGTAGTTGTTGATAATCAGTTCTCAACAATTGTTTGTTATTATTAAAGTTTAACATTATAAAATTAACAAAAATAATATAAAACTCATATCCTGGTGAAAAAGCCACATGGCAGTGAAAAACCATATATTCCCTTCCTGTTCTTCTGCCGTTCCCTAGCTTGTTGTGCATTCTTTCCAAAAATTGGGACTTTTTAAAAACACCACGGGATGCAGGACAAATTGTTAAAAATCAGGACTGTCCCGCTAAAAGGGGGACGTCTGGTCACCTTATCTGAGTCCTGTGGCTTCCTGATCACCAAGACGGCTGCAGTGGGGAGGAGAGTGAGGAGACAGTTCAGGTCACAGTGGGACCTGGCACTGAAATCGGGTCTGGGGTTGGGGGAGCAGCCAGGGTGCAACCTGAGACAGAGGAGAACTATAACTAGGTTGGCCTGCATGGGCCCCCGGGGCTGTTAGGAGGAGGGAGACCTTGTGAGCCTCATGTTTCTGGCTTCCCCCACCATGGTCAAGTGGCAAATGTGACAAGTGTGTGTGTGTGTTTGTGAGTGAGCTTGTGTGTATGTGCCCAAACATGTATGAGAATGTGTGTGGAAACGTGTATTATCTGTGTGAGAGAGTGTGATTATGTGTGCATGAGTGTGCACCCGTGCGTGTTAGGTGAACATGTGTGTCAGTGCATGTATGAGAATGGTGTGCTGGTATGTGGGAGCATGTTCATGGGAATGCGTTTTGTTTCTGTGTTTGCACCTGTATGTATGCCGTGTGTGTGTGTATGGGTATGTATATGTGCAGATGTGTGTAAGCAAGTGTGAGTGTGCATGTGAGTTATATATGGGAGTGTGAGCGTAGTCATTGGGGTCTGTGTGTGCGCGTGCACGACTGTGTGGGGGGTGAGGGGGTGTGAGTATGCGCGGGTGCTGGGAAGGAGGCCACAAATGCTTGGTGGGGGAGGAGGGCCAAGTGGTGGCAAGATCTGGGCCTGAGGGAGGAGGCTCCTGAGGGTTGAGGCTAGGAGCAAGGGGGAGGAAGAGGGAGCCTTCTTAAAGCTGCCTTGAAGATGGGAGTTCATGAGGAGCCAGGAAGGTGTCCGGCCCTCCCTTTGGAGCCACCCTCCACCTCCCTCCAGCAGCTTCCTGCGTGCAGTGGCTTTGGACTCAGGTAGAGCCGAGGTCCCACTAGTGTGGGGTCTTGGTAAGTCATTCACTTTCCTGAGCGTCAGTTCCCCCAGTTGTGGGCTGGAAGAAGCGCACCTCAGCCATGGAACAGGGATAGCAGGGAGGGTGGGACGAGAGCACAGCAGTGCCAGCAAGTGTTGCTGGGAGGCTGTGACATGCCAGCCCTGATGCAAGAACTTTTCAGGTGGATTCCTCATACAGCCCTGGGCAGTATGGAACTCTCTCCTTTTGTACAGAGGAGAGCAACAGGGCACAGAGAGGTCTATTAATTTTCCTGAGAACACACAACTTCTAAGGGGCAGAGCTCCCTACTGGTGTCACACGTGGCCTATATGTGCGGTAAGTAGACATGAAGCTGTCCCCTCGGTGCTAGGCACATTTTAAATCCTGAAGAGGTGTCCCCTCATTTCTCATTTCCTCTGAATGTCCCTTCTAGGAGTTAGAAGAAACAATTGAGGGCAAGAGTGAGTCCTTCTCATAAACTCCGTGAACACTACCCCACAGAGGGCCCTGGATTCCTGATTGCTCAAAGAAATGACTAGAATGTCGGCCTATGTAATTATACCACCCCCACCAGGGATCAGAATAACGTACTGAGGGTGTGGGACATGGTTCAGTAGGACTTTTCAACCCACCAACATTTACTGAGCTCCACATTTGCTCTGGGTACCAGGACTTGCAAAGTGCTGTGGTTAGGGAGTACAGATGAGGGCAGTGTAGATGCGGTGAGAGGGGAGGCTCAGGAGAGGCTGGGAGTCAGAGGAGGTGCCACCTCCCGAGAGGCAGTAGGGGAGCCCTGGACGGTTTGTGCCAGCCTATCCTGCCTGGGAGACCCAGCATGGTTGAGGTTCTCCCCTCAGCACGTGTCCTGCTCAAGCACCCCATTTTCAGGAAGCCAGCCCAGGTCATGGCCTTTCCTGCTTGCCTCTTCTCGGGACTCCTGCAAGCCTTGGGTCTCCACCGTGGGGCTGGGCATTTTCTATCTTTATAGCTTCTCTTTGTGGTGCAAGGGATCCACTTCCACAGTGAGATCACATCCTCAGAGGGTGTGGCCTCTGCTTCCCATTCCTCAGAGACCTCACATGGCCTAAAGACTCCAGTGCCTAAGGGGCCCTCCCCAAGATCAGGACATACGGCATCTGGGCTGATGCTTGAGTCTGGGGGTTCTTTGTTTGCAGCACCCGGGCTGAACCACTAAGGAGGTTCTAACTGCTGAGTCAGGGGCCCTGATTTGCCAAGCAGGATTGAGTTTCATTAAGTGGGGATGAAACACAAATCCCCCGCAGCATTCATCGGGTTGGTGTCCAAGGCACAGCTGCCATTTATGTTTTCAAATTTGCAGTTGGGGATCATTGTGAAACTTGATTGCTCTGTCTTGGGGACTTCTTAAAGTCCAACTCCACAATAAAGCCAATCAGACTGAACCATCAGATGTCAAATAGGAGCTAATGAACCATTCATAGGCTTGGGAGAGAAATCAGGCAATCTCTTATTTCAGGATTATCCCTTCCAAATATTAAATCTGAACTGTAAGCAGAATTCTCTATAATTGCATCCCCCTCCTCACGGGTGTGGGGGATCATTGGCATTCACTTCGTGTCTCTGTTTTCTGGAGAGAGGCTTGACAAGTCGACCCGTGGCTTTCTGGAGGCTCAAACTCCCATGGGCATCATGCTGAGAGGGAGGCAGGGCAGGGGTTGCAGGGATTCCCCCTCCCCTGTAGGCTGGGCATGCCAAGTGCCAGCTGGAAGCCTCTCTGTGGGAGGGGGCAGAGGGGACTTTGCAGCCAGGGAGGGGAATTCTCCTCACCAAGTCCCACCAAGTACTTAGGTGTGTCCCTGGGAGGGTATGTGAAGCCTAGGGATGATGTGACATGTCCATTCTCTCTATCTGCTCTATTAGAATCTGCAAACATGAGCTTCTTTGCAGCAACCCCATAGGCTGATGCCCGAGTATGTGTACTGTTCTCTGGTGCCCCTTTGACACATCTGGTGGATGACTGAAGCTATAATGGCAGGTTTGCCATCACTTATGCCTGGGGACAGTGCTGTGAAGCAGAAAGATTTTACTCTGATCCTTGTTCCCTTAGGAATTTAGGGTGGCACAATGATAGGTCTCTCCTGGTGGCAGGGGTGATCGTTGTCCATCAAAGTTCATTGTCTCCTTCTATGCTAAACAGTCATGGCTGTAGAGCAGCTGTCTGGCCAGGGACTGGGGGTTAGGCTTGGCCATATGACTCCTTTGCATCAGTGGAATGTGAGAGGAAATGATGTGTGGCCCTAGTAGTTCGAGATTCTTAAGGGAGGCTTTGCATCTTCCATCCTTAATTCCCCCTTTTACTGATTGGTTGCAGATGGTGACAATGCTCTTTGGGATGGCAGCATCACAAGAGGGACAGAGCCAGGGTCTCTGCATCAACACATTTGCGATGGGGACCATGGTGGATAGAGTGCCTGACGTGGTTCCACAGCTCACCCCTCCCTGCATTTGTGTCTGGTCAGGTGAACTCAGAGCTCCTCCTATGAAGGGGAGGGTACACTGGCCAAAGCAATGGAAGATATGCCTTATTGTAATAAAATGAGGAGAAGCAATGGTGTGTCAGTTCCAGTCCTAAATCACAAAGACCCTGCGTGGCCCGCCCTGTCCTGCTCCATATGAACATTGCTGACTGTTCTGATGGAGAAAGAGAGACCACAGGATGCAGCCAAGCCACTCCAGGTAAGACCAGCCTTCAGCCAGCAAGCCACTCCAGCCAAGCCACTCCAGCTTAGACCAGCCTTCAGCCAGCAACCCATGGTATGTAAATGGACCCAGCCCAGCAAGATTAGTAGAGCTATCCAGCCCCTCCCGGTCCAGCCCCAGATACCTGAGCAGTAAACACTTATTGCTGCGCGTCACTGAAGTTTTGTGGTTTGTTGTTACACAGCATTAGGCCTACGGATGACTGATAGAGCAGCCTACTTGGACTGCTATGTGAGTGAGAGAGATATTTCCACTGTGATTGAATGGTGGTGCATTTGGAGTTGATTTGTAATAGTGGTTTCACTGACCCCAATTAAAAGCTCTACTATTTTTTGACCCTCTTCACTGCTTCAGGATGAAGAGCCTGGAGAGATCTGGCCTCTGACAGCCACCCATGTCTCTGTCCTTTCTTTCTCTGTGTTAGTTGCATTGGAAATGCTTCGGGAGTCTCCATCATCACAATCTTATCTCATGCTTTTCCCCCTAGAACGTCCCCTCCCCACAGAGCACAGCTAACTCTCAGCTGAATGTCTCTTCTAGCAAGCTGACCCTGACTCTAGGAGGAGGTCAGTCCCCCAACAATACTGTCCCTAATCCCTCTGCTTCCTTTTGAGATTCCCAGCCTGGGCAGGAACCCTGTCTCATGTGCCCATGCCATGTCCCTACCATTGATCACACACCTGGCACACTATGTGTGCCCAGTGAGCATTTCTTGAACCAGTGATCTAGCGAAGGCGACATTTTCTAGAGACGACTCAGCCTTTTCCATGGAACACTTCTGAGCTTATCAGTATATAGCAGGTACCTGCTTGTCCTCCAAATGCATCCTCCAGCTGTAAGGTCATTTCCCTCTCAACCTTCCTCCTGAGCTCAAGTTCCCAAGTGGCCACGTAGTGAGGTGGTATGGACTCTGCAGCCTGTCTGCCTGGATCCAAATCCTGGCTTCTCTCCTTACTGACTGTGACACCCGGACAAGGTTCTCATGCCTCTCTGCCTTGGTTTCCTCATCTGTAAAGTGGGGGTGATGAGAGTAGCCTTCTCATAGGCTGTTCCAAGGAATAAATAAATAAATAAATGTTCCTTAATTTGTGTAAAGGACATACCCAGAGCCTCACAGAGAGTAAGGGCTCTAAAAGTATAAACCTCCATTGCTCAAGGTTAAGGACTGTCTTTTATTCATTTTTGTATCCCCCAAATGTCTAATCTAGTCCTGACAAAAAGAATGTGCTCGATAAAAGTTTAATTTTTAATTTTTATCTGTGTTTTGCAGCCCAGAAGTCTTTTATTTCTTTTCTACGCCTATTCAGCCCTGGATCCATAGGGAACAGCTTCCAGCAGCTCAGGCTCCTTTCTGTTTGCTTTTCACAGACAGTGCTTCCCTGAGGGGAGCCGGCTAGTACGGCCCTTGAACTTAGGTACCTTTCTCTTTGGCTTCCCTCTTTCTCAGATCATTTACCTTTATGTGTCTTAGGAAGTTATCTCGGTTCTCGGAGCACTTAATAAGCCCACTATAAATTCTCTTGGCAAGAGTCTTGCCCTTAATTCCTATGTTTAAAGCCAAGAGCATGCTGGGTGACGTGGCAGACTCTTCCGGTTTTGCGATGGCAACATCTGGGGCATTCCTTTTCTAACAGGTCTGATTCCTTGGCCATCTACAGTGTCCTCTTCCTTGAAGATTCACATGCATGTGGTCAAAGGAACATGGCTCAAAAGCCGTGACTTTTAAAAAGGCCCGGAGGACACGCAGCAGGTGCCTCTCCTCTTTCTCTTTGTGTTTTGTGGTGGGTCTGTGACTGGACATCAGGACAAGTGGCTAAGCATGGCCAGAGGCAGGAGACCCCTTCGCCTTGGGAAAGGCACATTTTACTGGTCAGCACACTTTCTTCTTGGGAGGAAAGTCAGCATGAATGGATGGCTTACAGCATGTATTTTGGGCCAGAGGGTCCCCGGTTTGAATTCCAGCCCAGCCACTCCCCAGCCATGCTGGGTCTCAGTTTCCTCAGAGTTAAACTGTGGATAATGGTTGCATCTCCTTCTCAGGGTTGTTTCAGTAGGTAAGCCAAGCCAAGCACTTAGCCCAGAACGGGCGTAAGAGATGAACGAATGTTAATAAGTCCCAAAACAATAACCAAGACTATAGATACTTTGCCCCAAGGTGATTATTTGTTCTGCATGGAAATCCTTAGTGTGAAGTAATAACACTGGGGTAATAAATACTCATCTAGCACTTACCAAGTGCCAGACACAGTTGTAAGAGCTTTCACTGTACATGTATTAGCTAATTTAATTCCTTCATCAGACTTATTAAATAAGTAGTGTTATTATTATCTTCATTTTACAGATGAGGAAACTGAGGCAGAGAGCAATCTCTAGGGAGGCGCCATATGCGTGCAGACTGCTCAACAAGTTTGGTTTCAATATCTAACAAGCAGTCCTAATGTATCCCCTACCATCTGGGGAACGAAGTCAGCGTTCTTTTTTCTTTTTTTAAATTAAAAATTAAGAACCCTTGTCCTTCAAAAGATGCTATCAAGAGCATGTAACGATAAGAAATGTACTGGGAAAAATATTTGCTAATCACATATCTGATAAAGGATTTGTATCAGAGTACTGACAGGAGTCCCGTCAAAAGGCAACAGTGAGAAAAAAAATAATCAAACATATTTTTTAACAATGGGCAAATGATTTGAGTGGACACTTCAGCAAAGAAGATCAATGGGTGGCAAATAAACACATGGACAGCACACTAATCCTTATGATCTTAATGCAAATTGAGACCACTTTGAGATACTGCATGCCGACTAGAATAGCCAGAATTAAAAAGAGGGAGTACACCAAACTTTGGTGAGGATGTGGGGTAACTGGAGCTCCACATGCTGTTAGGAACGTGCAGTGGAACGCTGCTTTGGAAACAGTTTGGGAATTTCTTAAAAAGTTAAGAATGACCTATGATCCTGATCATTGCCAGGTAAAGACTCCTCCATCTCTAGCCCAGAGAAGTGGAGGCCTGTGTCCACAGCAAGACTTGTACATGAATGTTCACAGTGGCCCATTGAGTGAATGGATGAGCCGATTTTCCTGTGTCCTGGCAATGGAATAGTACTCAGTAATAAAAAGAACACACAGCAAAATAGTTATGCTAAGTGAAAAAATCCAGACAAAAAAATGAGTATATCTCTGTGATTCCAGTGACATAAAGTTCTGTAAAAGCAAGCCAGGCCATATGGACAAAAGCTTGGTGGTTGCCCTGGGGTGGGTGGAGAGAGGGAGGCTTTCCCAAGGGGCCTGGGGAGATGTTGGAAGCAAAGGATATGTTTACCATCCTGATTGTGGTGACGGTTTTGCAGGTATACTTATTTGTCCAAACTTACCAGATTGTGTGCTTTAACTATGCCCAGTGTTGCTATGTCAATTAAAGCTCAATACAGAACTAAAAAACAACAGTCAGGAGCCACCCAGTGAGGAACTGGCGGCCCTTGGAGGTCCAGGGTGGTTCAACTCAGGATTCCTCTAGGATCCTGCCTACAAAAAAGTTATTTTATTTTATTGTTTTTTGAGACAGAGTCTTACTATGTCACCCTTGGTAGAGTGCTGTGGTGTCACAGCTCACAGCAACCTCAAACTCTTGGGCTTAAGTGATTCTCTTGCCTCAGCCTCCCAAGTAGCCAGGACTACAAATGCCTGCCACAAAACCTGGCTATTTTTCTTTCTTTCTTTCTTTTTTTTTTGGTTGCAATTGTCATTGTTGTTTAGTTGGCTCTGGGCTGGGTTTGAACCCACCAACCTCCGTGTATGTGGCTGGCGCCATAATCATTGTGCTATGGGTGCCAAGCCTAAAAAATTATTTTTTAAAAATGGAATCTTCAGTGCAGGTCAGGTCCCATACTAGAAACTTCCACTTTGTTGTTTTCTCAGGACCTGGGGAAAGCCTGTGTACCCAAATATCCTCCCCAAAAGGGGGATGGGAGTGGGGGAGGTGTTTCTGCTCAGAGGGTCACCCGGGAGAGCTTGGGGAAGTCCCTTCAAACCTCAGTCCAGCTTCCTGATTTACAAATGTGTTGTTCTGGGCTTTCTGCGTTGAGCTGTGTTCCCTAAACCTTCTAAAACTAGGAGGGCGTTAAAGGATAAACGTGTTTCAGTGATGCTGTCACATAGCTGTGCTAGCCTCCCTGGCACAGAATGGAGGGAGGGAAGGGGTGTTGAGGCAGGCAGAGCACTGGTGTTTTCTGGGCCCAGGCTGGGTGGCACTTCATTGTCAAACTCCCTGGGAAGTCAGGCTGTCTCATGCATATTGCAGCTTGTCTCCTGCGAGGAGAACTGGGCTGACAGGGCCAGGCTGACAATGTGCTTGTTCACGGTCTGGTGAACTGCCCTTCTTGCACAGACTCCAGTGGAGGGTTTTAATGATGTTTAGCAATGGTGTTCAATGGAAATAATGACTGAATTCCATACCCCAGCCTCTTGGGGTGTCTGTGTGGGGGAACTAGGGGTGGAGGATACAGACCAAGGCAAATGCAAATGCCATTTGGCTCCCTATCTACCTCCAGGAGGTAAATGTGGAATTCCCCTCACCCCATCTCTGGGCTTGGCTATCCACTGGGTAAGGACCCATCTGCTGGACTGCGGCATTAACTAGGTTGTTAGTCTCTCTCTCTTTTTTTTTTTTGAGACAGAGTCTTAGTCTGTTGCCCTGGGTAGAGTGCCTTGGCATAATAGTTCACAGCTTCAAACTCCTAGGCTCAAGCAATCCTCCTGCCTTAGACTCCTGAGTATCTGGGACTATAGGCAACCACAACAAGGCCTGGCTATTTTTAGAGACGGGGGTTGGGGGGACTCACTCTTGCTCAGGCTGATCTCAAACTCCTGAGCTCAGGAAATCCACCTGCCTCAGCTACCAGAGTGCTAGAATTATAGGCGTGAACCTCTGTACCTGGCCCAGATTGTTAATCTCTAATTGGCACAGCTGACAGTATAGATCAGTGATTTTCAACTGGAGTGTTGTGAGGGGATCTTATGTGTACCAAGAACATTTTAAAGATCATTAATTAAATTATTTTCTTTCTTTCTTTTTTTTTTTTTTTTGAGATGGAGCCTCAAGCTATCCCCCTGGGTAGAGTGCCGTGGCATCACAGCTCATAGCAACCTCCAACTCCTGGGCTCAAGCGAGTCTCCTGCCTCTCCCTCTCAAGTAGCTGGGACCACAGGTGCCCGCCACAACGCCCGGCCATTTTTTGGTTGCAGCCATCATTGTTGTTTGGCGGGTCCGGGCTGGGGATTCGAACCCACCACCTTAGGTGTACGTGGTTTTCAAAAGAAGTTCAAAGTACAGTAAGTATATTCTTTTCTTACTCTTTTTTTGTTTGATCAACATCATTTAAATGTACTGTGGAAGTTTAACTATAGGTTCAAGTGTGCTGTGAGATAAAAAAGGTTGAAAAACACTGGTGTAGACAAAGGAACAGGTACCAGGAAGTACGAGTGAAGGAACAATGAGCACAGAGTGAGCCTGAGAGCTCACCTAACCCCTGGCCTCTTTGGTCGAATCGTTCCTTGTTGTAGGAGTCTGTTCTGTGCACGGTAGGATGTTTAGTTGCATCCCTGGCCTGCACCCGCTAGGTGCTAGCGGCCTATCCCACTCCTAATTCATGATCACGACAATCAAAACTGTTTCTAAGCCAGGGAAGTGAGTCACACCTGCAATCCTGGCTGTGAGGCTGAGGTGAGTGGATCACTTGAGTTTGGGGATTTGAGACCAGTCTGAGAAAGAGTGAATCCCGGTCTCTACTAAAAAGAGAAAAATTAGCTAGACATTGTGGTGGGCACCTGTAGTTCCAGCTACTAGGGAGGCTGAGACAGGAGGATCACTTGCACCCAAGAGTTTGAGGTTGCTGTGAATACTGTTGCCCACAGTATTCTACCCAGGGCAAATGAGTGAGACTCTCTCAGAAAAACAAAAACAAACAAACAAACAAACAAACCTGTTTCCAGATATTGGCAAATGTCTTCTGGGGGGTGAAATCACTCCTCGTTGGACTAACCACTTTTGAACTCAGTTGGATCACTGGCAGAATGGCCACCTAAGGACAAGAGATTGAACTTGACCTGCACTAAGGACAAGAGATTGGACTAGGCCTGCACTGTTCAATGCAACAGCCACAAGCCACATGTGATACTGAGGTTTGGTGTATGGCTGGTTGGAACTGACACGTGTTGTCAGTGCAAAACATATGCTGGTTTTTGAATTCTCGGAATGATAAAAAGAATATAAAATGTCTCACTGATAACTTTCTTATTGATCACAGGTTGAAATGATAATATCTCAGATATATTGGGTTAAATAAATTACATTATTAAGATTAATTTTGGCCAAGTGCAGTGGCTTATGTCTGTCATCATAGACACCTCCTCTCTAAAAAGCTTCACTTTGGGAGGCTGAGGCAAAAGGATCATTTAAAGCCAGGAGTTACAGATCAGCTTGGGTAACATAGTGAGACCCTATGTCTACAAAAAAATCATCCAGGTGTGGTGGTGGTGTGTGTCTGTAGGCCCAGATACTTCAGATGCTGAGGCTCCAGGAGCCTAGGAGTTTGAAGTTGCAGTGTGCCACAATGACATCACTGCACTCTAGCTGGGGCAATAGAGTGAGACTCTGTTTCAAAGAAAAAAAATTAATTTTGCCTGCTCCTTTTACTTTTTAAATATGGCTACCAGGAGATATAAGATGGCTTGTGTTGTAGGCAACAGAGCAACAAACTTATAGAAGTGGCCACTGGTTCTTGAGGGAGGCGCTGGGAGCGAGACAATCTCCCAGCTGGCCTGGAGATGTTTTGTAGCCCAGAGACAAGCCCTCAAGCAACTGCATGCCTTAATGAGATAAGATCTTAGCAAGTAGGTGTTATACTTTGGACATTTGTGGTGCAACAGGGTGGGAGTTGAGCCCATGGGGAAAGAGCACATGGTGATCATTAAGCACATAGCTCCAATATGTGGGCCCCCCCCCACACACCTGTTGTATAATGCTTCAATAAAAGGCCATGACAGAGATTACTCGGGCTCTCCCTGCACCTATAGGAAGCCCACCTCTTGCAGGCTTGTACCTTCAATCCATGTCCTGGATGCTTTTATTTGCAAGGTGATGGGATGCCAAAGCGGGCACTGGCACTGTGGTGGCTCACATAGTATTTCTATTAGATAGCACTGGTGTCCAAAAGGACAAAGTCGATTGTCTTTGTCACATCCCTGGGTAAATAAAACCAAGCACTGTCACATCCCTATATTAGTGTGATGGCATGCCAACAGGGACAGGGATCTGGCCCATGGCAGCATGGGCTAGAGGGTGGATGAGTGTTGCTCACCTGAGGAAGTGATAGTAGAATGGTGGAGGAAAAGGAGGATGAGGGAAGGAAGGGACAGAGGAGACAGCTAAGGCCAAAGTGCTGCAGTGGAGGAGTGGGATGTGTCTGAGCCGTAGACAGAGGCCACCTGGTGGCGTGCAAAGGTCAGGGAGGCTGGCAGGGAACAGACTACCGAGGGTTTGGTGGGCTTGGGTGAAGAGTTGGTCTCCATCCTAAAAGCGGTAGGAGGCAATTGAAAAGATTTTCAACAGTGGCATGACATTGATCAGGCTTGCATTTTAAAAGTCTCTCTCTGTCTTTATTTCCCCTCCTGAAGGGTCTTAGAGGGTCCTAGAATCAGACTTCTGGGCCCAAATCACAGTCCTGTCACTTACTAACTTTGTGACCTTGGGCAAGTAACTTAAACTCTCAGTGCCTCAGTTTCCACATCTGTAAAATGGGATGATAATCATGAAAGAATTGACTTCATAGGGTTGTTGTGATGACAAATGGATTATTATGTGAAGGACACTTAGAATAGGCCTGGACACACAGTTGCTACCCCATCTTATTCAATATTAAGTTATTGAGGGGGAAACTCCATCTTAAAAACCTTGGCTTTCCTCATTCTGGGTACACATACAAATATGAGTTGGAAAGATGTGTGGTTTTTTTTTTTATGTATGTGTTTCTTTTTTCTTTCTTTCTTTCTTTTCTTTTTTTTTTTTGCAGTTTTTGGCTGGGGCTGGGTTTGAACCCACCACCTCCAGTAAATGAGGCTGGCGTCCTACACCGGATATGTGTTTCTTTTTTCTATCAGACTCTTTCCTCTCCCGGGAGGAAATATCAACCTGGTTAGCATTCTTGCCTTCTGTTCCACAGGGGTCTGGAGGACAGAAAGGAAGGAGATGGGGACACTCAAGGGACATAGGGAGAGAACTGCACGAAGACCTTGATTCCAGCTTCTCTCCAATGGCAGGATTCCTTACAGGTTTTTTTTTCTAGTATTGCTTCCTTTGTAAAGCCAGGCTGGATAAAAAGACGCTATCTTAGCAGGGAGGCAAAGAAAAATGACTTTCCCCTGGTTTTTGCCCGTTAGAGCATCCCTACACTGGGGGACAAGGCAGGAGAGGGCACAGCTTTCTCAATGTTATGCACATATTTGCAGAAGTGCTTGTTTGTTAGGTTCTTTGACTGTATTCCAAGAACTCAGCAGTACCTCCTTGGAGGGTGACCACTGGAAGCCAAGACTGGTCTAGGATATGTTGCCAATTGCCCAAGAGTTTATAGCAACTTTGGCGGCGTGACATATACACTGAGCTCAAAATCTTGAAAATCTATCTAGGTGCTGAGCTGGGTAAATAAAACCAAGCACTCTGCTGCTCTTGTTAATTCAGCTAGAAGTTTCATAACAGTGCTTACCCCTGGCCCTGGTTTGCCAGCTGTGGACATATTTGGGTGCACATACATTGAGCTTATCCTCCCCAGGGACATAATATTCATGCTTCCCACACCCGTTGCAGGTGAAGAAAGGCTCCTGTCAGCTATGAGCCTGGGAGACCTGGCCTTATCCATTCATCTTCCTGCTCCCTATGTATTTAGGAACTTAATTTGGTCCAGGCTTTCTTAGAAACTTTTCTCATCTTGGGATATCTTGGGCACCTGATACTTGAGGAGTCCCAGGGGCTTTGGATCAACTCCATTCTCTAATATTTGGCATAGGAGCAGCACCATCCAGTGTGCTGATGCAGCGCCCGACATCTCAGTCCTCTATGCCAGTTTCTCAAGTTGAAAAAAGGGGCTGAGAGGGTGGCACCTGTGGCTCAAAAGGGTAGGGCGCCGGCCCCGTATGCCAGAGGTGGCAGGTTCAAACCCAGTCCTGGCCAAAAAAAAAGAAAAAAGGGGCTGTGAATACAACTTTTCCCTGTATGCTCTTTCATTAGGGAAGAACTTTCCCCAAAGTCTCCTGCAGATGTCTGCTTGTGTCCGATTGGCCAGAATTGTGTCAGAGGTCTTCCCCAAACCAGGAGGATTGGCATAGACCCATCACGATTGCTCTCTAGGGCAGGCCCTGGTCTTCGCAGGTGGGGAAGAGGTGGAGCAGGAGCTGGGCCGTCAGGTTCAGCCTTTATCCTAAGAGCAAGGGGCTTACTGTAATAGTTGTCATGCATACGTGTAAGTCAAATGTTTGTAACTCAGAGACTTACTGAAATAGACTCCCTTCGTAAGTGTCAGTTGGGTGCCTGTCAGATGTTTGTAACTTGTGGACTTACTGTAGTAGCCTTCATTTCTAGGTATGAGACCTCAGAGCCTTTATGAGTTGTAGGGCTTTGAAAAACTTCCTGATCCATTTTCCCTTTTAGTAATTTGCTCCTTGCTGCCTTGAAGCTCTATAAAGCTGGGCTGGGAGATAGACCTCTGCCCCAGGGAAAGGAGGGAGAATACCTCCTAAAACAAAGAGCACCATATGGTTTTCCAAAAGGGACGTATTAGTTTGCATTCCTACCAGCAGTGTAGTAAAGAAATTTTTAAGGAAAATAACAAATGCTTGCTTCTATGAAGAATGTAAATTTTTTTTAATTCCCCCAACTTTGTATTTGAAAAACTCCAAAACTGTAGAAAAGTCATCAAAATAGTCTAATGAAATACACATCCTTCATCTACATGTCCGCCATTTGTTAATGTTTTGCCAAGTTGGTTCCCTGTATATACTTGCATACATACATGTGGTAGAGATAGAGAAATTAGGGGAAAGAGCTGAATTGTTTGGAAGTGCAGATCTCATCACACTTCAACCCTGAATACTATAGAGCATGTATTTCCTAAGAGTAAGGACATTCCCTCTCATGTCCCATTCAGGAAATCTAACATCAATTCCAAGTATAGCTGATATTGAATTTTCCCCAATTGTCCTGGTAATGCACTTTAAGTTATTTCTTTTTCCCCCTAACCTAGGATCTAACCAAGTACTATACATTTCATTTGCCCCATCTCTTTAGTCTTCTTTCACTTGAAGAATCCCCTGGGGGTGGTTTTGGGTTTGGTTTTTGATCTTCCATCAAGACGTTGACATTTTTGAAAGGTCCACACTAATTGTGCAGCCACTTAAAGAGAGCGTGGATGTTTTTACTGCTGCACATGCGACACTTGTGAGCCCCCTTGCTGGTTTTTTTTTTTTTTTTTTTTTTGCAGTTTTTGGCTGGGGTCAGATTTGAATCCACCACCTCCAGTAGATGGGATTCCTTTGAGCCACAGGCGCCACCCAAAGCCCCCTTGCTTTTGAGGGGCCACCCTCTGTCTCTCACCCCTCCTGTGCTCCAACACTGGTGCCCTGCCACGTGCCACGTCTCTCCCCTTCTGTTCTAGCTCTTGGTTCACCATTGCTCTCTCCCTTCAACTTTCTCTCTCTCTCTCTTTCTTTTTTTTGTGACAGAATCTTATTATGTCACCCTCGGTAGAGTACTGTGGCATCACAGCTCACAGCAACCTCAAACTCTCGGGTTCAAGAGATTCTCTTGCCTCAGCCTCCCAAGTAGCTGGGACTATAGGTGCCTGCCACAATGCCTGGCTATTTTTTTGTTGTAGTTGTCTTTGTTGTTTGGCAGGCCCGTGCTGGGTTTGAACCCAACAGCCCCCATGTATTGGCTGGCACCCTAGCTGCTGAGCTATAGATGCTGAACCAACTCTATTGCTTTTTAAAATTATTGGCGGTTTCAAAATCCACTTTTTCTTCCCTTACCTGGCTCAACCAATCACTTCCATTTTTTTCCCTTTTCTTTTCTTTTCTTTTTCTTTTTCCTTTTCTTTCTTTCTTTCTTTCTTTTTTTGAGACAGTCTTACTTTGTTGCCCTCAGTAGAATGCTGTGGCATCATAGCTCACAGTAACCTCAAATTCTTGGGCTTAAGCAATTCTCTTGCCTCAGCCTCCCAAGAGACTGGGCTACAGGCACCCACCACAATGCCTGGCTATATTTTTAGAGACAGGGTCTCACTCTTGCTCAGGCTGGTCTTGAACCTGTGAGCTCAGGCAATCCACCTGCCTTGGCCTCCCAGAGGCTAGGATTATAGGTGTGAGCTACCATGCCCAGGCTTCTACTTCTTTTTTTTTTCTTTTTTGAGATAGTGTCTTGCTCTGTCACCCTGGATAGAGTGTGATGGCATTAACCTTGTTCACAGCAACCTCAAGCTCCTGGGCTCAAGTGATCCTTTCGCCTCAGTCGCCCCAGTAGCTGGGACTATCAGCACCTGCCACCACATCTGGTTAATTTTTCTATTTTTAGTAGTCAGTCATTTTGCTCAGACTGATCTCTCACTCCTGACCTCCTGACCTCAAGTGATCCTCTGGCCTTGATGTCCCAAAGTGTTAGGATTGCAGGTGTGAGCCACCTCAACCAGCCACACTCCCATTTTCATACACTAGATCTTGTCATTACCAGCAATAGTAACCCTATCATCAGCACAATGCCCATCCGACCTTGCATTTCTCCAACTCACTCCCATAGCAGCCCAACACCAGCAATTCTCCACCCTTGCCTAAGTCTGCTGGCGGACGTCCATCCTGCTACCTGCAGACTGTGTTTGCTCCTCTAGTTTGTGTGGAAACACTTTTTTTTTTGAGACAGAGTCTCACTTTGTCACCCACCCTTCGTAGAGTGCTGTGGCGTCACAGCTCACAGCAACCTCAAACTCTTGGGCTAAAAGGATTCTCTTGCCTCAGCCTCCCAAGTAGCTGGGACTACAGGCCACAATGCCCGGCTAATTTTAGAGACTGTGTCTCACTGTAATTCAGGCTAATTTTAGAGACAGAGGTCACTAATGGCTGGCTAATTTTAGAGACAGGGTCTCGCTCTAGTTCAGGCTCATCTCAAACCTGTGAGCTCAGGTGATCTGCCCGCCTCAGCCTCCTGAGTGCTGGGATTACAGGCATGAGCCAGGGTGCCTGCCCCCAAACTCTTGTCTCTCACTTGCTTTGCTCGACAAAATCCTAAACCGGGTTACGTCCAGCTCTTCACCTACTCTACACTTGCCTTCTGGGAAGCCAAATAGGACTAAAGGGAAAGAAACACACTCTATGCCAACTATCCTGATTTTAAGCACAGGACAAAGAACTCTCAGAGCTGCCCAGCACTTATCCTACCATCCATTCACACTCGCCTCCCATGATGATGGTGGCACAGCCCACCCCACTTCCAACGCCTCCTCCCCGTCCTTGACTTTCTAAATCAGAATACACTGAGACAAACAGAAAAGAAATTCCACAAGTCCCTCCTCTTTCCGTCCTGTGTGCAACCCCCAGAACGTGCACACGGGCTCTGCCACCCTCTCTCATCTGAGCCAACGCTTCAAGTTGTACATCAATCCCATTTCCACCACCTGCTCAGTGACATTTACCAGGTCTGCCTCCCAGAGGTGTCATCAGGTTTTCCCTTTCTACTTTTTATTTCCTTTATCGTAAAAACATGCTGCTTCTCCAAGTAAATAAATACTCTCCACTTACCTTTGTAGTAGTTGTCACTTCTTTTAAATCAGTTTTGTTGACATGAGATTTACATACAACAAATGCCCCCTTTTTAAGTGTGTTCAACGAGCTCTGACAAATGCTTACACCTCTGTACCCTCTGCCCCAATTGAATTGCGGCTTGTATTCTCTATTTAGTCATGCTTCAATTTTAGTGATTAGTGTCTTTTAAGAAATGTATCCATTTCAACCAAGTTGACATAAAGTTGTTAATAATATTTCCTTGTCCCATCATTTCTTGGCCTTTTGGCTAAGATCAAGTGTAATAATATTTACTCATCCTCTTAAGGTCTATAGGACCTGTAACAATAACACTTTTTTTCATTCCTGGTACAGATAATTTATGTTTTCTCTCTCTTTCTCCCTGTCTTTTCTTTTGTCTACTCGGAGGCTTATTGATTTTATCGATTTCAGAGAACCAGCATTTTGTTTTCATTGTCTTTTGTTTCATACTAGTTACCCATTTTCTATTTTATTGATCATCACCGTTATTTTTTAAATTTTTTCTCTCTAATATGATTTTAATGTATTTTTCCTTTTGCTAGCTTCTTGAGGCAGAAGCTCAGACTGGTTTTTGTTTCCTTCTAATCTAAATATTTAAAGCATAATTTCTCCTGCAAGTACTGGTCAGGCTGCACCCCACAAACTTTGCTGTGTTGCATTCTCATGAGGTCAGCTCATTTTCATTCAGCTAAAAACATTCTGACTTTCCTTGTGATTTCTATCCATGGGTTATTTAGCCATATATTGTTTGTTTCCAAGTAAATATCTTTTAATTATTGATTTCCAATTTAATTCCACTGGAGACTAAAAACAACCTCCATGTGATCTCAATTCTTTTAAAATACATACAAACTTGCTTCATGGCCCAATACAGGGTTTATATTAGTGAAAATGTCATGCGCCCTTTAATAGAATTATATTTCTGATAGAAAGTATATTCTGCTATTCTTAGATGTGGTGTTCTATAAATCTCAATTAGGTCAATTTGTTCAGGTCTTACTGTTTTCTGTTTGCTTGTTCTAGCAAAGATTACTGAGAGAACTGTTGAAATCTCCAATATCTGGATTTGCTACTTCTTCTTGTTCTGTCACTTTTTGCTTTATGCATTAGAAACTGTGTAATTAGGGGCATGCATGGTCAGTATTGCTATATTCTTTTATCACCACAAAATTTTCCTCTTCATTTCTGATATTACTTGTCCTGAATTCTATTTTTTATGATACTAGTATCACTACTTCAGCTTTCTAATGACTATAGCTTACTTTCCATCTTTTTATTTTTAAACTATTTGTTTTTATATTTAAACAAATGTGCTCTGCTGGGCTCAAGTAAACTGCCTCATTCTCCCAAGTAGCTGGAACTACAGGAAACTTACTTGGGGTTTTGCTCTTGCTCAGGCTGGTCTCAAACTCCTAACTCAAGCAATCTACCTGCCTTGGCCTTGCAAAGTGCTAGGATTACAGGCATGAGCCACTGTGCCCACCCTTAAAATGTGTTTATTATACACTACAAATAGTAGGTTCTTGCCTTTTTTAAAAATCTAGTCAAGCTCCACCTTTTTTTTTTTTTTTTTTTTTTTTAAGAGACAGAGTCTCACTTTATTGCCCTTGGTAGGGTGCTGTGGTGTCACAGGGCACAGCAACCTTCCGCTCCTGGGCTTAGGCAATTCTCTTGCTTCAGCCTCCTGAGTAGCTGAGACTATAGGTACCCACCACAATGCCCAGCTAAGGCTCCACCTTTTAATTGGGGAATATATGCTATTTACATTTAATGTAATTATGGACATACTAGTTTAAAGTTTTTGCATTGTGAAAATCAATTGTAACAAACTAAAATTTGTCTCATTTGTTCTTTGTTCAATTCTTTTTCTTCTCTTTCTTTTTTTAGACAGAGTCTTACTTTGTCTTCCCTGGTAGAGAACCCTGGCATCATAGCTTATAGCAGCCTCTAACTCTTGGATTCAAGTGATTCTCTTACCTCAGCCTCCCAAGTAGCTGGAACTACAGGCACCTCCCACAACCCCCAGTTATTTTTAGAGTTGAGATCTCACTCTAGCTCAGATGATCTCAAACTCGTGAGCTCAGGCAATTGGCCTGCCTCAGACTCCCAAAGTGCTGGGATTACAGGCATGAGCCACCCTGCCCAGTCATATTTCTTTTTTTTTTTTCTGACTCTTTCTAGATCAAGTATTTTTAATTTTACCTCCACAATTAGCTTAGTAGCTATGTCATCTTTTTCTTTTACTTGCTATTCTAGGGTTAACCATATACATCTTTAATTTAACACAGACTCCCTGCAAATAACATTATACAACTTCACATGTAATTCAAGACCTGAAAACAGATTACTTCCATTTTCCTACTTCTGTCTTTTGGGCTCTTATGCCATACATTTTACCTTAATATGTTATAAATCTCAAAATATATTGTCATAATTATTGTTTTAAACGGTCAATTCTCTTTTAAAGAAATTTTAAAATGTATTTATATGTATTCATGTACTTACCAGTTTTAAATCTCTATATTACTTTGTGTAGATATTACTTTATATTTGATATCGTATTACTCTAGTCTTTCATCTTTTTAAAATATCCTGCCTTGAAACAATAAAAATGTGTATAATGCTATGTTGGTCTCAGCATTTGGTAGCATTAAAATAAAATTCAAATAATGAGAAAGTCCCTGGGATATATGATTTGATCAGAAGAGAGAGAAGTGTTTTAAAAGTGATTTTGGGCTCAGTATGACCCAATCTTGTTGAATGACTGCCCCAAAGCAAGTTCTGTCTCAGACTTAATTCACAGAACAATAAATCTCAGAATATGAGTAGTGACATTATGCTCCATTTTCATCAGACCACAGGTAATATTGTGCTCAGTTCTAAGTTCCACATCTCAAGGTTCATCAACACCAGAATATGTTCTAAGGTGACCAAGCAGGATGATGATGAAAGGTCTAAAAATGATGCCATGACTGGGGCCATCCAGGAAGTGAAGATATTTAATCCCCAAAGAAAGAGAAGAAACTGGTAGATGCCTTCAAATATTCAAAGGGCTGTTACTGAGAAAAGGCATTTTTCCTCTTGAGAGTTACTGCTTTGGATATAACAGAAGTCAGGGGTAGACTTTGCAAGCAGGGGAAGTGTTGGTCCAGTTAACTCAAGACTGTGCAAAAACAAAAGGTACTATTTTTGAGTAGTGAGTTTGCATCACAGGAAGTGTCCCAGCAGAAGCTGTCGGAAAGCATGAATACCCTGCCTGGCAGGGAGGCTGGAGAGGACAGCCATGCACTGGGTGTGAGGATGAATCAGTTAACATCTGAGCTTCTTTCCAACCCTGAGTCTCTTCCTCCGTCATTGCTCTGCTCATTTCTGCCTTTCGTCCCTGTGTCAGTCTGATTTTCCTGCCTATATACACCGCTATTTTCATTTTCAGGCAGCCCATCCTGCCCTCTTCCCTCTAGTACGTTCTTCCTCACCAACCCAGGATGGTCTTGGGACTCTACTTAATTGCAAAGACTTCCTTACATCATCAATGTCTCTAAAGAACCACTTTCATGTGTCAGCTGAAATGTGACCATCCCTTAGTGTGTTTGTTTAAGCCAATTGAATTCCACTGGAGACTGAAAACAACCTCTGTATAAGCCTGTGGAACAAAGGCTTCAGCAAAGCTTACAGCTGAAGGTTTTTTAGGAGTCTCATCCCAGGCCAATAGGAGTGAGATGAAAGAGAAAATTAGGCAGGAAAAAAGGGAAATCAAACACAGGCAGTGTGTTGGAAACTGGCCCCAGTTTCAAGACAAAGCACCTCCAACCTCCCCTCTCCTTCTCCACTTAGCACACAGATCTTTATCTCTTTCTTTCTTTCTTTCTTTTTGAGACAAGATCTTGTTTATATTGCCCCCAGGCTAGCCTTAAACTCCTGGGCTCAAGTGATCCTTTCCCCTCAAGCCTCCTGAGTAGCTGAGGCTACAGGAATGCATCACTGTGCCCACTGACCCTTTTTTGTTTTGAAAGACCCTGCTGGATTACATTGAGCCCACCTGGATAGGATGTCCAGGCCAATAGTCCTATTTTAAGGTCAGCTGTTTAAAGCCTTTGTTGCCATGTGGTGTAACACAGTCACAGGTTCCAGGGATTAGAATGTGGACATCTCTGTGGGGTTATTATTCTGCCTACTATAGGACCAAAACTTGCATTCCCTGACATTTATGATAGATTCCAAACACTCTTATTACTTTTCAGAAGATAGCAGGATATTGTAGAAAAAACTTGAATTAGATGCCTATTACCTTGGTTGCACAACCAACTAGCCAGGTAAACCCTAGTAAGTTACATAGACTTTCCCACTTATAAAATGAGAAAGATATTTTTAAATTTCACATTAATGTGATGATATAAATAATTAGGTTACAATGTTTGCATTTGTTAGGTAAGGTCCCTGTTGTAGCTGTGCCCCTCACCCACACAGTGTGCCATATACCCTTACATTGGGCCCATTAGGTGAGAGCACACCCATCCCCCTCTCCCCGAGGATGATATTTCTATTACCAGTTGCTGGAGCTGAAGTAGCATGACCTACCCAGACAGCTCAGCACTTGTCTTGTTTGCAAAGAATGTCCGTCCTCACCAGAAGTTTTCTGAATCCCAGGGATCTTTTCACCAAATCACTGCCTCCCAGAAGGGTAGGACTTTTCTCAATTGATTTTTCCTGCATTCTTCAAACTCTATTTTATTCACATATTTTCCCCTTAGTAGAGCATACACATACTTTTTAAGCTTATGTGCAACTTTCCTCTTTTTATTTTTCTAACTCATTGGTTTGAAACTTATTTTACTTTATTCTTCTCCAGACTTTTCTCCTCTGCCTCTGTCAGAGAAAAATGTATTGTCCTTTCATGCTTCTAGAAGAAAAGATGAAACTTTGTATCTTTCCTATCCATTCTTCCTCCTTTATTTAAAACAAATATAGGAGGAAGCCTCAAGCCTCCTAATTATAAAACAAAAATATAAACACCTCTCATCAATGGAAAGATAAAGTTTTGTATTTTCCAGTTCTCTTTATCTAAGGTACAAATAAACTAATGGCTCCACTTCATGTAGCTGTTCTTCATCTGGTTGTCAGAAGCCAACTACAGAGAAATGTTCTGGAAAGAAAATGTGTATGAACCAGGCTCCATCAGAAGGCTGAGCCTTCCATGGCTTTACTTTATTCTTTCTTTTTTCCAATTTTGCTTAACTTAAGAATACAGTTTTCTCAAAAGATTTCAAGGCAGTAACAGTAGTTTGGGGCACTTTGATTGCTGTTTTTAGATGTGTTTTCAGCTGTGCTCATTTGTTCCCAGCCCCAGGATCTGAGCAGTGGCCCATACACACGTGAGTGAACACAGATGAAGGACCAGTGTCTCCAAAGTAGCTCCTTCCACCTCCCAAGGGCATAGGTTACTTTCCCTCTTACTGTGATTTCCCTGTCTCTTCCTCACATTGGATCAGAAGACTGCACACAAGCATGACTTAGGAAGCAATGCATGATGGTGAACTTGATGTGCCAACTTGATTAAGCTACAGGGTGCCCAGATATTTGGTGAAACATTATTACATGTGTTTCGGTTAGTGTGTTTTGAATGAGGTTAGTAATTGAATAGGTAGACCAAGCGTCCTCCCTCAGGTGGGTGAGCCTCATCCAATCTGTGGAAAGCCTGAATAGACTAAAAAGTTCAACTCTCTCTGGAGTAAGAGAAAATTCTTTTTGCCTGACTTCAGCTTTTCCCTGCCTTGGGACTCAAATTGAAAGATTGGCTTTCCTAGGTTTCAAGCCTCTCAGCATTTGGACTGGAACTGCACTGCTGGCTCTGGTGGGTCTCCAGCCTGCCAATACATCTTACAGGTCTCAGGACTTACCAGCCTCCATAGTTGCGTGAACCAATTCCTTTTCTCCCCCCTCCCCACATATATGTACACACACACATGCATATACACAGGAACTTTATGGCCACCCTGTCTATACACACACATTCTATTAATTCTGTATCTCTGGAGAACCCTGACAAACGTACTCTGCAACTGAGAATTCTCAAGAAATGTCAAATACTCAGCAACATGGAGATGGGGGAGTCTCCTGCTTCTACCATAACAACCACAGGAATATGACATCTTTAGAGACCTTATCTAATGCCTCTTATTTGTTTGGTTTTCTGGCTTTGGGCTTTGTTATCCCTTTTTCTTACCAGCTTTCAGCTTTGATAGGTCTGCATATTAGAGTGTCTGTGGGATCCTTATGTTCTCTGACATCAGTGGTTCTGCCGTGTCACCAGAATGTGCAGCAACCCTGCCCAGTAAATCCTTTACTAAAATGTGATTCACTTCTGCCTGTGTTCTAAGCATTAGGTGACCCACCAGGGATTCTGAGTCAAATGAACTAATCCCTACTCTCAAAAAGCTTGTGGTCTAGTGGGTGAAGATGACAAGCAGAACTTACAGACCAGCCATTGTGATATACCCTGACAAATAGGATGGTGTAGGCACAAGATGTCACAAAAACACAACCTCAAATAAGAAAATCAGGAATAGTTTTCAGAAGATGATATCCAAGTAAAATCCTTAAAAACAGGTAGGACTTTTACATCAGTGTTCATAGCAGCATTAGTCAGAAGGTGGAAGTGACCCAAATGTCCAGCCACAGGTGAATGGATAAACAAAATGTGGTATAGACATGCAGTGGAATATTATTCAGCCTTAAAAAAGAAGGAAGCTCTGATACATGATGTAACAAGGAGGAACCTAGAAAACATTTTGATAAGTGAAATAAACCAGATGCAGAAGGACAAATGCTGTGTGATCCCACTTGTAAGAGCCATCTTATTCATAGAGACAGAAAGTAGCATGGTGGTTGCCAGGGCTAAGGAGGGGAGGATTCGGGGAAGCTGCAGTTTAAAGGGCACAGAGTTTCAGCTTCAGGTGATACAAAGTTATGGAAATCGAAAGTGGTGATGTTTGTACAACACTGTGAGTGTACTTTAATGCCCTGCATTCACGGTCTACTTAAAAATGGTTAAATTTTTGAGTGTGTGTTAAATGTATTTTATGACAATAAAAAGAATAAATGTGAAACTCAACAGTGAATAGGCATTAACCAGGAGTGTGGTGGAGGGTTAGGGTGGGCAGAAGGGTGGAAGAACTGCAAAGCCCAGGGGTGGGAGAGGGGGTGCTGACCAGGAAACAGCAAGAGCATGGAACATGGGCGGCACCTGAGGCTCAGTGGGCGGGCAGCTGTAGTCTCAGCAACTCGGGAGGCTGAGGCAAGAGAATCGCCCTAGCCCAAGAGCTGGAGGTTACTGTGACCTGTGACGCTACAGCGTTCTATCGAGGATAACAAAGTGAGACTCTGTCTCAAGAAGAAAAAAAAAAGAGCATGGAACATTTGACTTTAATGGGGAGAAATAACGAAAGTAGAGGCTGAAAAAGTAAACAGGGAATAGGACATGAGGAATCTTGGAAGTCCTGCCAATGCCCTTACGTCTGGACATTTTTCAAAGACAATTGCACGAGTGATATCGTCCCAGACATAGTCCCATCACCTGGAATGAACTCTGGTTATCATCCTGGCATATTTCCTTCCAATCTTTTATATTGTAATAAACTGGAAATTGCTTTCTTGATTTTATAAAAATTGCTTATTATAAGAAATTTAAAGAGTCCTCAACATGAAGAAATATGTTTCATATTATCCTCCCAAGTCCATCACTCCTAAATAAGAACATTAACTGAATAGTGTCTTTTTCTATAGGTAGCTGAAATGGTTGATAAACAAAATATCTTTCATGTATTTGGAATCATACAATAGTAGCAGTTTTTTATTTTTTAGGCATGCAATTTTAGTTGAATTTAAGTAAAGAAACTGAAGTGAAACTGAAAGCTATACCACTCTTACAGAAAAGTTCCTTCACAACAGGACTGTTTGTTGAAGATTCCTCTAGGAGTAAGGAAACAGTATTAATTATAGGGGGAAACAAATGACAAGAGGCTGGGGTTGTTGTTTGCATTTTTAACTTTATGAATCCATTTCAGATAATACTGATTAATTTCCTGCTAGGAAGGATGAAAACGTTAATAGTTCTTCCACTTGATCCCCTTCACGTTTTGTAGATTATATGATTATTTCAATATTTTCTAGGTTTCTAACACCTGTGCTCTATAATTACGTATCCTTAATAATGATTCTGTTTTTACTCAAAACGTAAGTGGATGCTATATTCACTTACCAGTCTTTTAACAGAGCTTCCCTACTCCTAATGGTTTATTTTTGTTTTTAAATCATGCTTCATCTATAGTTGGTGTGATTTTATTGTAAAATATTTGTTCAAGAAGACTCATGGTGCTGTCTGGAGATATCTGCCCATTGCCCTTACACTTGAATGGCACCTTGGCAGGGTCTAATCACCCGAGGTCACGCTTGCCTTCAGAACTTTGCAGACATTACTCCATCGTTTTATAGCTTTGATCGTTGTGAGAATTCTGAGGCCAGTCTAATATGTTTCTGCTGTTGATTTGTGTTTTCTGGATGCTGGGAGGTTTCTTAGTGTGTCTTGGCACAGAGACTCCAGTATCTAAATCTCCAAGAACGTGGGGTGTACTTTCAATCTACAGATTCAGTTCCGCCTGGGAGATTTCCTGTGTTTATCTTCAAGTATACCTTCTCCACTTGTCAGTCTCCACTTCAGGGAGATCGATTATTCTTCGGTTGGTTGATCTCCTTCTCTGAGCCACGTCTGGTACCCTCTCGGTGTGTGTTAACACTAATGTCTTATTTATCTGGTGCCCTGACATTACTGAAATCCTTCTTTTGTGTCAGCACTTGGATTTTCAGTTATGTCTGGTCCTTTGATTCTTTTTAAAAAAACATCACACTCTAGTTCTCTAGTTACAGTGGAGTTTGGGGGAATGGGGTGGGGGTAGAGGAGAAGAGAGCAAGCTCAGCCGTAGTCTGGGAGAAGCTGTGCCGCTCTCTGCAGTTGTCCAGAGCAGACCCTCACCCGGAGGCGGAGAAAGGGGTTAACACCCCCACATCGGACTTCAGATAGTTTCCCCCATTCTGGCATAGTCTAGAACCCTCTTTTCTGCTGGAGGATCAGCTCTATTCTTCACCTCCTCCCATTTCTCCCTTTCCTCTGCCCCTCAGTATCTTCAGTGGACTCTTGGACTCTTTGTAAAGTGCTCTATTTACTTCTCATGCGACTGGTCACACAGACGGAAAACCGGCAAAGCCCGTTAACTCTCATTGTTTTCACCAGTTATTGAATCTCTTGCCTTTTGGTGATCACTTACCATCATTAACTCCTTCTGCTCACTGGTGCCTGCTCACCGTTCACTGGGCACCTACCAGATGCCACTTGTAGTGCCCATTTCATTTCCCATGGCATCAGTTATGGCCAAATACCCTGGGTGTGCAGGGAGTTGTTATTCTCCTCCTCCCTACTCCTGACAGCCTGCTCCAATTCGCTGTCTCTTACACCCATTACGGCAGCATCTCCCTCACATTCCTTCTGGTGAGACTTCCTGGTGACAACCTCGACGGCATAAAGTTCTTCAAGAAATCTTTTTAAAATTACTTTCTTCATGACTGTCCTCTGGCCAAGAAAGGAGCAGTAGCTCTCCGCTCCTGACTACACAAATCCAAGCTCTGGTGGCTCCAGTGGCTCTGGGCTCTCCATGTGCAGGGAATGCTGTGGGTTGGCTTGTTGGCATTCATTCCTACCCCTTGTAAGCCACACAAGTGAGAGCTGGATTGGCTTTCCCTGACTCCCCTGCTGGGAGAGCCCCAGTTGTAATTCATTTCCCCTGTCAGAGGCACTTGCTCTGGTGAGAGTCTGGCTCACAGGTGTGAGGAAAACAAGGCTGGGTGTGGAGTGCCCATTCTGCTGGTGTGGGTTGTGGCGAGGACAGTGGGTTCTGGTTTCAGAGAACTGACTTCCTGGTTTGTAGGCAGTTTCTGAATGTGGTGGCTGCCTGGCGGGGGCCTCCGCTTGCCCGGTGACCCACTGCAGTTCAGGGAGTCATTCGTGGAAGCTCAGCTTAGAGATTAGCTTTTATCCTGCCCATTGTCCAAGTGTTGTTACGTACTGTTAAGTCCTTTCTGCTTTAACTGGTTTCTGCAATCATTACCTCTGGTCAATATATTATCCAACTTTAATTCTCACTTTTTCCCAAACCCATTATGCTGGTGTCTCTCTGGGCCCCGGAGTGCCTGCTGTTCCCTCCGGGCCCTGCCCCTGCATCCATCACTCCCACTTTCACATTCCCCTGCCCTGTTGCCATCTCCAGCTGGTCCTCTAAATCCAGATCTGGAGCTAGATAAGTCTCCCGGAGGCTCCTCTGGCCCCTCCTACTGATCATCTCCAGGGGACAAGGAGGCAGGGAACTGGGGGTCAGGACCAGGCTTGTCCTCTCAGCTCTCCCACTGACCAACTGTGGCACTGGAAAAACCAGTCCTCAGTTCCCTTCACCTGAAACATGGAGGTGGGGCCCCATGACCACCCTGTCCTCTTCCCCCCAAAGTGGTTAAGATGCTAAAATGCTAAGAAAAGCCACTTCCCAATTCAGCACATCAGATTTTGAATTCTGTGACATCTTTATTTCCTGACACCTTTTTCCTCCAAGGCTGATGGTGTGCATGTGGAACTGTTTACTTTAATTGCTGGAAAGAAAGTCCCTGCAGCTGGCAGGGCCAGGCGCTGAGAGATGAGGAACAGAATCATTTTCTCAGCCAGGCAATTTCCCCTCAGAGTGTGGTCACTGCTTTATGGACAAAGTAAACACTTGCATATGTTCAATTACCCGGCCTGTCTACTGAGACCTCCCGGCCACGGCAAAAGCCTGATTGGTGAGGAGCCAAACCAAGGGCTCTGTGTTGTTCCAAAGGCAGCAGTCGACGGGGCCCAGAGGATAGGACGGGGTCATGCCGGGCTTCATTAGAGGCTCTGCGAGGGAGGAGCAAATGCTGTGGATCCTTGGGTGAGGGACTTGGCAGAACAAGCAGACCTGTGTGTGAGATCATACCCAGCCTTTTCCTTAGGAGTAGGAAGTAGGATGGGCTGGTTTCCACCTTCTGCTGTGCAGGGCTGCATGGGGCTGCGCTAGGCTGAAAGCCGAGGCCTCTCCAGGCAGGTGCAGCGGGTCATGCACGGGGCATGAGAGATGATCAGCTACTTTGTATGCCCTTTATCCCAGGGTTACATCCCTACATCGCATTACTTGAATGACTGTGGAAGGCCTTCATAGGGCTTAATTACAGTCTTACCTTTAATCAAAGGATTATGTAAAAAAATGGCAAATGGGAAGATGTCCCTCCTGTTTCTTCATATGCCCCTGACCTGTGCACCTTGGAAACTGCAGATGCTACTTTAAATAACAAACAAAGGATGTAAGTAGCTAACTTAGGGGTAGGAATGAGTCCAGACTTACCCTGCTTCCGTCTTCTTTGATCTCCTCAAACATCAGTGCCTTCTTCACACACACACACACCCCATATGTGTGTGTGTATATACCTGTATATACCTACCTGATCCATACCTATGCGGCTTGGAGACCTGCCACTGCTGGTTCATTCTGACCCTGGCCTTGGAAGCGGAATCCTTGCTTCTCGGAAGTGTCATGCACCCCACCACCACACACACACTGCCACCTGAACCCCTGCCACAGTTGAATCCACATCATCTTACCCCTGCTTTCCAAGGAAGGGAGATTAGACAGTTCCTGAATGGTGGGAAATACTGGGCATTATTATGCCAATCCCATCATCCCAGGAGATTTTTATAGCAAATTTCTGGGAAAGTTTATTTTTCTTTATGATTTGCTTTAACTTATGACTTGTCTTAGCTTTTTTTTTTTTTCTTTTTGTGTCCATAAGTGCATAAGTGGAGGTAAACAGGGCCTCTCTCCTGAACAAAGAGCTGACCATGAAAATCAGGCGTCCAGACTGTCTGACCCACAGCTGCCAGGACTTTAAACAACAGGCAGAATCTAGCACTTGATGGATGGAGTTTGTACATGAGCCACAGATGCATATTTGCTTTCTAGTCTCAGTTCCCCAAACTGCTGTGGGGATCCCCAAGTCCAGCTCCCAAGTAAGAAGTCAGAACTGTAGCTGTTAATACTTGAGAATGGCCCCGAGATCATAAACACGAGGGAAAGCCAGAAATAAATGTGGCTGCACAACTTGTGCCCAGCCCAGAAACAAATGCTGAGCCAGCTAAAAACATATGCCTACAGGCCGGGCACAGAGGCTCACACTGTAATCCTAGCACTCTGGGAGGCCGAGACAGGTGGATTATCCTGAGCTCACAGGTTTGAGACCAGCCAGAGCCAGAGTGAGACCCTGTCTCTAAAACTATAGCCTGGTGTTATGGCAGGCACCTGTATGTGGTCCCAGTTGCTCAGGAGGCTGAGGCAAGGGGACCACTTGAGCCCAAGAGTTTGAGGTTGCTGTGAGCTGTGA
>CAUYQV010106787.1:0-70313 GCA_963574575.1 Galagoides demidoff
AGGGGCAGAGCCGGGTGACCCAGGCTGCATATACTGACTGGCAGGGCAGGGACAGAGCTGAGTGACCCAGGCTGCATATACTGACTGTCAGGGCAGGGACAGAGCCAGGTGACCCAGGCTGCATATACTGACTGGCAGAGCCGGGCCAGAGCTGGGTGACCCAGGCTGCATACACTTACTGTCAGGGCAGGGACAGAGCTGAGTGACCCAGGCTGCGTATACTGACTGTCAGAGCAGGGCCAGAGCTAAGTGACCCAGGCTGCGTATACTGACTGTCAGGGCAGGGCCAGAGCTGAGTGACCCAGGCTGCATATACTGACTGTCAGAGCAGAGACAGAGCAGAGTGACCCAGGCTGCATATACTGACTGTCAGTGCTGGGACTGAGCTGGGTGACCCAGGCTGCATATTCTGACTGTCAGAGCAGGGACAGCTGAGTGACCCAGCCTGCATATACTGACTGTCAGAGCAGAGACAGAGCTGAGTGACCCAGGCAGCATATACTGACTGTCAGGGCAGGGACAGAGCTGAGTGACCCAGGCTGCATATACTGACTGTCAGGGCAGGGACAGAGCTGAGTGACCCAGCCTGCATATACTGACTGTCAGAGCAGAGACAGAGCTGAGTGACCCAGGCTGCATATACTGACTGTCAGGGCAGGGACAGAGCTGAGTGACCCAGGCTGCATATACTGACTGGCAGAGCAGAGGTAGAGACCCCGGCTGGGGAGCGGGGAGACTGTACCTTCAGGGGTTCTTCCCTTGCTACAAGAAGAATGGACACTCTAGGAAGAAATTATTGTCCAATTCAAAGCAAATCTCTTGTCGTTAAGAAAAAACTCAGAACATCATTGAAGGACTCCTGAGAAGCAGGTTGGTGTTGACATCGTCTTAAAGGGGGCCTCCTGACTTAGATGGATCCTCTAACATTGCAGGAAGGAAGGGGCCAGGGTGCAGTGAGGGAGCCTCTCCACCAGCCAGGTCCTGCCTGGGGTCCCAACCTCCGTTCTGCCCAAGTGCTGAGGTGCAAACAGGGCCCACTGCTGCTCTCAAGGGCAGCTGATCTTTCTGAAACTACATACCTGCTTTCCCTTTCTTTGTCGCCCTTTCTTATTTCTTATTCTAGTTAATCAAAGGTGGAAGTTCCCAAGACAGACATGAAAATCCACCACTTCTATGAAAAAAAAAAAAAAAGAAAAGACCAAAACAAACAAAGGAACAGTAACAAAGGACAGGTAAGCACGCGGGCTCAGAAACTGGTTTAAGGAAGTGCTTGGGTGCCACCTGCTGGTCATCCTGTGGCCCTGCATGCTAGCTGGTTGCACCTGTCTCCTTTCTCACCTCCAGGACTTCAGTGCCCCCACCAACCCTCAAACCTCATGGAACTCAAGAGTCTTCCGATCCAACCCAGTTCCCAGAAAGTCTGTCTAGAGCATATGTGCTAACTTTCACTTCCTAATCTAAAACCCTCCAGAGGTTCCCAATTCATGTAGGAGAAAATTCAAGTTCCTTACCATGGCACACAAGGACACCGAAAGCTGGCCCTAATCTATGGTTCTGGGCATCATGGTTTTCCCCAGGATGCTTTCATTAAAACTACTAAATTGTGTTTGGGAAATCAAACATTTTACTGACATCCAACTGTCGCCGAAATTTGCCGTAAGTAGACCAGCTCTACAGGACGTACTCAGACCCGTTCTTCATAATGACCAGCACAATGGTGACCACCAAACTAAACTCACCTGAAATTAAAGAACAAAGCCTAGCTTCCATAATGGTGAAAGGGATACAAATAAGCTCTATACCTCTGTAAAAAGATGAGCAAAACTCCACCATACTTTTCAATTCTCTCACTCTCAGTAAATGTGAACGGCTTGAATTCTCCTTAACAGGAATACAGGCTGGCTGTTAGCTCAGGCCAGATTCCAAGAAACACACCTAACCTCAAAGGATAAAATGAGACTCAGGGTAAAGGGATGGAAAATGCTAATTCAGGAAAATGGAAATCATAAAATAGCAGGGGCTGCAATCTTATTGCAGATATGATTGCATTAAAAAAAATAAGGAAAGACGAGGAAACATCTTCACCACCAACAAAAACACAGCATGATTAAAACGTAAGTTTCAAGCTTGGATCTTAAGAGACCATGCAGGTTTCTGCTCTTCTCGAACTTCCACCCAGGCTGCTCTGTGAACAATCCCTGCCAAGCCTGCTGGAAACAAGAGCTGCCTAAAGCAAGAGCCACATCAACCCAAATTCCCAGCCAAGGCTCAAGACATGCACACAACTTCACCTCGGTCTGCAGAACCAGGTATCCAGCCAGCCCAGGGCTGGGCACAGGTGCCTGAGTCCTACCTATGGAGACTACAACTGCCCAGGTCACCTTGACTCACAAGTGCTCACTGAATTTGGGGGTGATGAGTTACTTATCAATAGAAAACTCACATACTATCTCTTACCTCTTTTGTCTATATCCAAATGAGATGAGAAAATGCCCATCATATATGTATAAGAACTATAATACCTAACAGGTAATACCCATCAGGTAATAACACCTAACAGCACACAGTGGACACACAAATAAGTGTTAGTCTGTCACTTTTATTAACCTTGGAAGTTCTAGAAATATTTCTCATTCTTATGTTGTGCAATTTGAATAGCAGTGTTATCCTTACCAGAGTAAAGGTAAGATGTTAGTCCTTAGCATTTGGCTTAAGGCATGAATTCCAAAGAGTGGCTATGCCAATGACCATCAAGCCCTGAGGGCAAGACTGAACTGTGCTCTTTACCTGGCTGCCTGGTATGGAGCTCCACTGTGGCCCATGGAAACGGGTGCAGATTGATACAGGAGACAGGCAGGTGTTCAGAAAGGCGTTGGTTGTGGTTATTTTGCTCATCTCGGAAGAAAAATCCATCGTAAACCCTCACTGTGGGCCTTGGTTCTTGCCTTTCCCCCCAGAAAATGATTAATTGCTCTCCAAATAATAAAAGTCTTCCAGGAACAATAGAAAGCAGCTCCTACAAAATATTCGTAAATATTCAGCGGAAGCCTGGTGGGAAGGCTACACTCCTGCCAGGGCTTGTGCTGACATTGGAAGGCAGAAACTAACTCAGAGATAAAAAACTGTGCAGAAGAATATTTACAGAAAGGAACTCAGGGTGAGCTGTCAGGCCGCCATGCTCTTCTTTTGCCTGGACTTTGGGAATTAATTTGAACCTGATGGTGAAGCTCAGGTCTGAAGCCATAGAGGGCTCTTCTTATCTGTGAATAGCTCACGTGAGTGCCAGGAGCAAGCAGAGCAGAATTCCTCAGGCCACCGCCATAGCAGAGCCCAGATCAAGACAGTATTGCTTTATTTCCTATTTGATTCCGTTGGTTCCATCCACACTTTCAAAAATCATTTGGTGCCACCTACCAGACACCGGGAAAAACAGTCATAGAGTCAGGTCCCATATGCTCTCCAGGAAAGTACCTGCCATAAAGGAGGATAGGTATATATGTAGATAATTGTAATCGAGCACAACCACTAACAATCTGATCACACCCTACCAGGGCATGGGATGTGGGAGGACCAGGGACCCAGAGCATGGTGGCTGTACGGGCAGGGAAGGCTTGTGTAGGATGGGCCATCTAAGATGGGTCTCTTGGAACAGGTGAAGAGCCCTCTCAGCCTAGAAGAAATAGAAAATCTATGCATTTCTGGTGAGGTGTGGGGATAGTGAATGCCGAGAGTGTGGTAGAGAGCAGGAGCTGGAAACATCTCGGCTGAGTATCACAACCAATCGGGGCTCCAGAGAGAGCCTGGGACCTTTCCCTCTGCTGCATTTTTAGTTTATTCTGGCTGAAGTTTTGCAAAAGGGAAAGGTTATAAAGAGCATTAGAGTGTTAGTCTGGCTGAATCCTCCAGGATTTGAGGGCAAGAAAAGAAACACCCCACTCTGCAGGTCACCTTGTCCTTGGAGAAAATGACTGATGGGCAAGCAGACTCACGTGACTGCTTGGAAAAGCATCACACTCGGGCTCAGGCATTCCGGCTCTAACATCTTTCTGGGAAAACGGAAGACCAGCCTGCCCCTCCCGGGAGCCCTACTGTTAGAGGACTGTTAGGATCACGTCTTATCTAGACTTGCAGAAGTTTAGGGGGAGGCACTAGCGGAAGAGACAGAGAGAAACAGGGGATGGACGAGATAGCAGAGGATGAGAGAGAAGAGCCACAGGTTGGAACCAAGTTGAACCGGAGAGTCACTCCAGCATGCTCTTACTTTAAATCTCATTCTCAAGGACTGAACCTTCTAGAAGATGGATACTGTTTCAAGGTACTGATGGGAATGGCAGTGACAATTTACACATGCCATTTTCCTGTGACAGCAATTCAGGACTCGGAGAATAGCAATAGTGTGCAAGTACTTCCCATCACCCCCCTTGTCACTTCCAGCTGCTGCAAGGAGGAGTTTCTCAGATCAATGCCAGACTGGCAGGAGCCCTGGGGACCAGTCTCAGCCTCCCAGGGAGGGAACACCAGTGTCCTGAGCAGATGGAGGCTCCACAGCACTGGAGCCCGAGGTGAGGCTGCTGAGCACTGTGCCAGGCACACAGCCTGTCCAGGAGCTGGGGAGCATGCATTCACATGATCCTGCTGCAATGGCCAGATACCCCAGGTCTGCAAACGACAAAGGCAGGAGAAGCAGCCCGCCACGCCGGTGCTGAGGCCAGGGAAGAGAGGACCACAGCTGCAGGGACACCACAGAAACTGAATCAAGCGTTGGCCTCAAGGACTATCACCAGACCTGCAGTGGTGATTGCCCAATGGGAGGGAGAGGGTGCTCAAAGTCGCAGCAGAACCCTCTGCAGGGACCGCAGAGAAGTGGGATCAGAGGGTACCTGGAAGATCTGGTCAGCGCTGCAGGGCCAGGACTGGAGTGACCAAAAGGACCCCAGTGGAGCAAGATGCCCTCCAGTGGGCTGAGGAGGACAGTTGTCAAGTGTCTAAAGGACATAAGGAGAAATGAATCTGAGGATTTGCACTTCCACATATGAACTGGGGGCAGGGAGCACCATTTAGTCTGTAACAGAAGTGACTAGGGGAGGGGAGGGATCCCCTGAAAATTTGAGAGGTGTGCAAAATGGCCTGGGAAGATGGCGGTGGGATGGGAGAATCGAGAAGGTTGTCAGGGAGGCCGGGACACCAGCACACCGTGTCGGGGTGAGTAGTGGCACGGGACAGTCCCCCTTGGCAGGGGACACTGCAGGGCAGAGCAGTCTGAGCACATCAGGGAGGGAAAATGAGGTCACAGCGGCCAGTGTGAGGTGCTCCATCGCCTGGTCAGTGACATCCATAGGCTTCCCAATTCCCACGAGAACTGAGAGCAAAGAGAAACAGTCATTAACAAGTCCCTGGCTCAGAGAGTCCCAGAACTGGGGAGGCCAGGGTGGGGGGGGGAGACAAACCCTCAAGGCAGGCCCTCCCCAGACCTCAGCAGGTGACGGAGCACGTGGAGGCCGCAGCATCTGAGGAGGGAGGTCAGGATCATGAACGAAGGCCAATAACAAAGGCTCTCAGGAAGGCTGCAGGGACTCACACCAAGGAACGGCCAGTTTTCCCTTTGGGCAGTTTTAGTGAATTCCGTTGTCCACTGCCGAGAACAGACCAGGCATTTCCAGCTCATTTCCTAAGAATTAATTTAGAATTGCAGAGATGCCTGGAAGCTGGAACTGGGAATTTTCAGTCTAGAAAATTGAAGACTTGATGAATGGCCCCTGTGGGCCCCTGTCAGCATAGTCCAGGCAGGAGCAGGTGCCGGCTTTGCTCACGTCCTGAGGAGGGATGTGGCAACAAATCAGATTTGATCATCTCTTCTCAAACTTTAATTTGACCCTAGGGTGGCTGCCATCTTCACACCCTCTGTCAACCCTCCATCTGAGTGTGGGCAAGACCCTCAACTTACTTCTAACCAAGGCAAATTGTCACACATCTGTATGTGTGTTTGTTTGTATGTATGTATATGCATAAATATATGTATGCATGCATATATGAAGCTATGTGCATATACATGCACGAATATACATAGCTTCGTCTCCCTAGTACACACTATAAAGAGATTTTCTTTGCCGACTGGATACAGTAAGCAAACACGCTGAGGAAAGCCACTTGGCAAGAGACTGTAGGTGACCTCTGGGACCCAAGATGATCTCCAGATGGAAACAATCTGAATGAGCTTCAAAACAGATCCTTCCCCTGTTGAGCCTCCAGATTAAGACACAGCCCAGCTGCCACCTCTTCAACCTGTGAGACCCTGAGCAGAAAACCTAGTTAGACCCATGAAAATTGAGAAATCACAAACATGTTTTAAGGCACTAAGTTTTTCATAACTTGTTATGCAGCATGTAACAGAAAACTATTTTCCCACTGCCTGGGAATTGCAATATTAATATCAAAATATTACACCTGCAATAGAGCGTGTGCACCTATCACCCATGGATCCTCAAAAAGTCTATATTCTGGCTCGGTGGGTTTGAAGAGGAGTCTAATGTTCTGCATTTTTGACCAGTTGTCAGGGGACGCCTCTGCCTCTCATCTTCAGCAAACAGTTGACAGATGCCTATTGAGATTGCTTCCAGCTCCAAGGTTATATGTCAACCAGAGAAGAAAATGACATGGGAATCAAAGAAAAGAATTTATCGCCAGTTGCAAATACCTAAACCGACCTTCACACTTTAAAAAAATGAAAAATTGGGCTGTACGAGTTTAAATGTGTATGGCAGTATTTCACAGAAGCCCTTTCAGGATATACTTAATGGTGTGCAGAAGACAGGAAAAGACGAATACGGACATAAACAGTGGCGTGAGGAACACAGAAAACGTCCAGCATTACCGAGATATTGCATATGCAGATTGTGGGGGGTCCGTGAGCAGGAGATCCCCTGTTGCACACACAGACTGAGTATTCTGGGGAACAGGAGGAGGCTCAGTAAACAAATGACCCCTCCATGGCACAAGTGGAACCTGGAACATGCTCTCAGCGTGGGTGTCCTGGTTTCTCCTCCAGAAATGCAGGACTGCTGTGGTTTCTGAGCACCTGGGTCAGGGCTCCTATGGGCCCAGGGCTGGTGCTGGGAACACTTCTCTGAGCCACACTGAGCTTCCCTCCTAAAACAACCATCCCTCCCCATCCCTCCCTGCCTCCACCCGGCTGCTCAGGAGAGGTGCTGGGTAAACAAAGTGACTTAGAGTCCCTGAGAGTCTAGACAACAGCCCCTTCCTGGCTCCCTGGAGCACTGTCGTAGGCACTGGGTGAGTGAGCGAGCATCACTGAGCCTCAGCTTTGCTGATCTGTAACGTAGGCTCCAAAGGATACCATTGTCCAGCACTTATGTGAGGATTAGGAAACATGACATGTCCCGACTTCCACATTAGATGCAGGGCAGTAAGGACCCACGCCAAGCAAAGCACCACCGAAAAAGAAAAAAGACTGGTCACATTTCACACACCTGGTGCTGTCAGAGGTTTCTTCTTCCTGTTTCAGAATCCAGGTGCAGTGATGCTGATTTTAGACCACCTGTTTTTTGAGTGACGCCATGGAATTAATTTGTGCCACTCCTTCTCTAGGACACAGCCACAAAGGCAACAGGGCCTTTGGGAAGCACCTGTTATCTTAACTGAGCACAGTAATGAGTCTGGATTGAGGGAGAAGGCAGCACGGGAAGGACTGGGCACAGTCGGGGGACCGTATCCTTGGGCTTTTCCTGACATTGAGAAAGGTAATGACGACCTTGGAAGAGGGCACCTCGCTGAGGAAGGGCCCACGGGCTGAAGGCAGCTGGACCCCGGAAAATAGCCAGAGCCCTGCTTTCCCCCTTGGTAGCCCAACAGTCTGGGGAGAAGAACACAGGTCCCCGGTGCCTGCCGCCACCCCGACACGTGCCACTTCGCTCAGCTGCATTTACACCCTGCGGACCGGCACAGGACTCCTGCCCCCTTCCTGGTATTTCATGGGTTCCCACCTCACTTCCAGACTCCTCCACCTGCTGCTGCCACACTGTAGACAAAGCCCACGTCTCACCGAGTCAGCGCCAGCCTTACCCTGGCACTCACCCCACAGCCCACCTGGGCAGCTGTTCACCCCTCACTCAATGTACAGGGTTCACCTTGCACGGGAGTCTTCCCAGATCCTCCGAGCGCAGTTACCCAGTCCTCTGTGACACTGTACTCCTCCATCCTGGCTTACACACTAAAGAGCTGGTCCCCTCCGCTCACCCACAGCTGACCCACTCACCCCCATCCATTCCTGCTTTCCCACCCCAGCTGAGCTCTGCCCTTAGGGCTCCTCTAGCTCCTTCTGGGGCGTGTCTGCATCATGGCGCAGCCTTGCTACCTGCACTGTAGAACCTGACCCCGTCTCCCCCGTCTCCTCCAGGTTTGCCCAGACTGCCCCTATGAGTGTTGGGGTTGTGACTGTCATGATTCTCTCTCCCACTGGACTGTGATGGCAGAGGGCAGAAACCCCACGCTTCTGCGGCACTCTGCACCGTGTGGCTCCGAGGCCCTGATGGAGGAAAGACGGGCCTTGCTGAGAGCCGGCTGCTGGCTGTGGAGGGGGCAATCGGTCACTCCCAGCTTCGGTCTCCTCATTTATAAATACAGATGGAGTCTGAGTGGCCCTTCCCACAGTGGGATGTTGGCAGTTCCTCCCTTGGGAGATCCCTTACAAATTGACGTTCCTCTGCCGTGCACAGATAAGGGAGGCTTTCACTCCTTGACCTCCCCCAGGAGAGCCAAGGATCTGCTTGTCCTTCAAGGCAGAGGCCGCCTGCGTTCCCCTAAAAGTGCATCAGAGAATTCATGCTACTCGGACAATGGTGAAGAATTGGATCTAATCCCGCAGGGAATGGAGGGCCCTCAACAGTTTTTAATAGAAGTATCACGAACTGGAGAAAGAGAACACCCTAGCAGAAAAGGTGGGAGGGGAGATAGGGAGCAGAACCACAGGCGGGGAGGCCCCAGGTGTGCCCATGAGAGACTGAGGATGACTGGGACCAAGCAGAGAGAAACAAGCTCTGCCTGGCTAGTGAATTCAGCCCCCAGATTGACAGTACCCTTGGAACTGAGGGCATTTTCACTGGGGAGTGGGGGAGACCTGGCTTTCTCCATTGCCATTTCAGACCCGCTCTGCCCGGCGTTACAGTTTTCCCTTCTGGGCCTGTGTCAGCCTCGCCTCAGGGCTTCACCCCACTTTGCATTTTTTGCAGGTGCGTTTTGCTTGTTTTTTCCAAAACAAAAGCTTGCTTTGCTGTAACTTTCCTTCCTTCTGTCCTTTCTCATTGTCTGCATCTCCAAATTGGTTGTTGGTAATAAACCCCCGTTTAGTATCATCTGCAAGTTCCATTAACATACTGATTGCCTCTTTGTCATTAATAAAAACATTAAATTATTATTTAACAGTCATTGTGCACCAACAATGTATTAGGAGTTGTGCAGAATTAAGAAGCAGATTCTGCTCCAACTGCAACTTCATTTTTGTGTCCCTAAAATCTTCTCCTCAAATAGCTGAGCACAGTTGAGTTTTTGTCTTTTTCATCTTTTGTGGATCTCACAGGAGTCCTTTTTCAGGCTCTTGTGTACCAGGTGGAATCAGCACACAACATCTCCAGAGCTCCTCTCTCCTGAGGACGAGGCACGTTGCCTAATTAATCATTTCTTATCTATTGCTCTTATCCCAGATCAAGAATTTATATCCTGCCAATTTCACCTCGTCCCTGGGCTCAACCACATAAAGGACCATTTATTTGCTCATTCAAGCAACAAACATTCAATCTTTGTGTGCCCCCATGTGGTAGAGTTTTTCTGAAGACACTGCACCCTCAAATCTATCTCCCTCAGCTAGCCCAACCTCTAGAAGGCCAGACCCTCACCCCACAGCCCACCTGCGGAACTACTCACCCTTCACTCAATGTAGAGGGCTCACTTTGTGCATGAGTCTTCCCAGACGCTCCAGACACAGTTATCTGCTCCTCCTCTGTGACGCTGCCACCCCCATGGACTCTCACGTAGGGCAGAGGAGTGGTTATAGTGTCTGTCTACACCAGAAACCCCTCAGACCCTGAGGCCTGTGAGGACAGGCCAGGAGGCCTTGCTTCTCCTTCATTCTTGCCGGCCTTGGGCTTCTGCAGAGCAGATATCCAATGAACGGCCCATGGCATCTAAGACAGCTGTGCTGCAGCCTCCGCCCACCTTCTGCAGCTGCCCTGAGGGTAAAGGGCTGAGCGGACCTCACCAGTGTTTACCTCTGTGGTTTTCAATCTCATTTTGCCTCTTATTTATACTCTTTCTGACTGTGGAGAATGTCAATTTCCAAGGTGACCCTTTCCCACAAAGTGCTTTGCTGTCATAGAAACCCAGTGTGGCAAGGTGCCTGTCCTGTTGGAAACCACTAACTCCACACACTGCTGCCCCTGATCCCTGCTCCCTGCTGGGGCCTCCTGCTGTTCAAGTGGCTCTTGCCGTCTTGCTGAGCCCTGTGTGTTTCTCCCAGTTGTGGGGTGGGGTGTGGCACCGTGGTCTACCAGCAATTTGTTACAGGGTAAAACTCTTCAGATGGAGGACTGTGGTGTAACAATATTTTCCATCCTGCTGTAGTTGTCAGAATGAGTTTCTCCTCTAAGCAGGATGTTGATGCAGGAAGTTTAGTGTCTGTCCTGCAGTGGGCACTGTTTCCAGTCTGATGCTGCCGGATGCCGGGCAAGGGCCTTGTGCAGGAGATGAGGGTGTCCCCTGTGTAGCCCCTAAAATCACCTGACAGCATGCAGTGTCTGAGGACACTGCTCTCCCTCTCAGGGTTGCCTGGGGCCATTTCTCTCATTCATTCAGCTAGCATGACGATAGGTACAGACAAATGGTCTTTTGTCCTCAAGTTGGATGTGATCTTGAAACACAGGAACAGAAAGCATGTCACCCACGCTGCTGAGACATGTCTCCACAAGTCTGTAAGGGTGAATTGGGAGGGAAATGGCAGGGAATCTGCCCAATGGGAAGAACAGGGGCTCAGGAGGGGCTATGCCCAGCTCCACCCTGACGCTGTGTCACCTGTGGTAAATCAGCCTTTCTGGGCACAGGCTCTTAATGATAACAAGAGGGTAAGACTGGAAGGTCTGAGCATTAAACACAACCACAGAAAGCAGCAAGCAAAGGGCTTGGCTCAGACGAGGTTCTAGATTCCCAAGAGGGATTCTTCTAGCTGAAAGGGAGACTTTCATTTCTAGACTGTTCTGCAACTCCAGGTCAAGTTCAATAGCTATTTTTTGTTGTTGTTGTCATTGTTTGTTTAGCAAATGACTGTAAATCACTAACCATCCTTCCCAAACACGCGCACACACACGCGCGCACAGACACACACGTGCCTGCACTTCGTATAGGTTGTCATACACGTGATAGGAATTTCATTCCTTCCTTTGACAAGATGCAGAAAGTCACTACTGTGCGTCCCACAATAGTAGGAGTTGGTTATAAAAATATGAAAATCATCTGCTATTTACAATGTTAATTTCTTAACCCCCTGGACAAAACTAACATGCAGAGCAACTGTCAAGCGCTCTTGAAGTGTTCCCTTTTGTATTCTGAGCCTTTCATGGAAGCTGGGATAGGCTGAGACCTGAGGACCCCAAAAGATTGTGCAGATGGGGTGAGAAGCACACTATGTGTCCACATTCTGAATGATCTTCTCAGCCGATGTAAAAAAGAGAATGAGTAAAAGTATATATATTTTTTAAAGGCAGGTAATTTCCCAGGCAGACAGAGAATGCGTTTCGATACTGCTCCAGTACAGTCGCTCCCTTCACAGGAGGGAACGTGACCAAACCTGCATCTCACAGGTCCCACAAGGAGACAGGGGCTGGAGGGTCCTTCAGGGTCTGGGGTTGGAGCCGTGAGGTATTCTCGTTAGCACCAACGTCCACATTTGTAGTGGAACTGTACAAATGGCCTCTATTGCCAAATGCAACGTGCTGTGTTTCACTTCCCATTTATTTCCTCATTTATCTTTAGAAAAATCCCCGAAGCACATTTCATCCTCATTCTGATTCCTGCCCTGCAGTGCAAGTCCAGCCCTTCCTGGCCACATCAGCTGTCCAGCCCTTCATCCTGCAGCCCTTCTTCCCACTTAAGGCCAGCTTCATCCTAGACCATGTACACACCCTCCCTGGACAGTTTCAGACTGGGAACAGTCAGGAGCACACAGGAAGCAGAGTCATGACAGCATGATTGTAAATGGCTGACTCGCTCGCTGGTGTAGACAGAGCCCACCTGAGTACTGGACGCTGTCTGTGGTCTCCCTGGCTGGACATCTGCAAACACTGAGGCACAGCACCCGCTGTCAACATCAGCACCATTCTTACCCTAAGTTCTGTCATTTCAGTTCCTCCAAAAGTCTTTAGTGTTGGTTACGTGCTAATACAGAGATATATATATATATATTTTTTTTTTTCTGAAACAACTATACATGTATGGATATATTTTTCTTAAAAGAAATTGTTTTTCAGCACAGTGTGTGCTGGGGAAATTCCCACATTCCAGATCAGCACAAAGATTTCATGTCCAGCCTGGTGTGGGGAAGAGCTGCTTCTGGTCTGCAACCTGGACACCACCACCTCTGCTGCCTGCTCTGATTACCTCACTTGGGCCAGACTTCCGACTGTCCACTCACAGATCACACCCCTCTTATGGGGTGAATTGTGCCTCCCCAAACATGATGTGATCCTAACCTCCAGAACCTGCAAAGGAGCCCTTATTTGTACAGAGCGTCTTTTCAGAATAATCAAGTGAGATGCGGTCATGAAGGTGAGCTCTAATCCTGTATGACTCTGTCCTTATAAAATGGAGGCAGGTCAACAGATATGGCAAAACACGCGTGATGATAAAGGCAGAGATTGGGGTGAAGCGTCCTTAGTCCAGGAATCCCAAGGACTGCCAGCGTAATGAGGGGTGGCCAAGAGCTGTGCAGAATCTTCCTCAGAGCTCTGAGAAGGATGCAGTCTGGCTCATACCTTGATCATGGATGTCCAGCCTTTAGATCCATGAGACAAGAAGTATCTATTGTCTTATACGCTCAGTTTGTAGTCATCTGTTTCAAAGCCTTGGGACACCAACACACTCCCCCATCACCTTGACAATGAAGCTAGAGACCCTGAGTTAGCCAGCTGTGCCCCCTGGGTCACACGTGAATAGCTTTCAATCCCCGGTGTGCCAGTCAGACCAAACCGCTCCTCCTGGGTGGACTGGGCCATTCCTCTGAACACCCTTCCTGGTTTTGCTCAGCCTGACCTTGCTTGTGTGCAGGACTCAGTTCACACGTGGTATCCTCTGGACAGCTGTCCCTGACCCCCAGAGCTGCCCGCACATGGGGTCTGCTGTGTCCCCTAACGTGTGCTGTGTGTCCATCTACCACTGCTCTTGTGAGATTCATTATGATAATCGGAGACTTATATGTCTCACTCTTTGAACTAACAGGCCCCTAAGGGCAGCTATTGGGAGTCTTCAGCACCCACGGTGCCTGTTGGCAAGATCCTTCAGTCTGGACCTTAAGATACAAAGAATGTTTTTAAAATGTAAACACGGGACAAGTAACTCACTGCCTATCCCCCAAGTCTTTAGTCTCATGTTAATGAAGCATGTGTGTACTGCTGCGTACCTGTTAATGAACCTAGGAAGCTCAGACAGGGGGGATGAAAATGAAGGTGAAACTCTTTATGTTACTACGAATTCTCCTGTTCAATAAGAAGTGTCAATATTGATTCTATTCTACTTTTCTTTTCTCAGCAGAAATGGGATGCTTACTGATTTTTATGATACTTCCCATAAAATATGACGGCTGTGTAAGTGCGAGTCCTTGTGGATGGGAGCAGAGCACCCTGCCTGTGCTCCAAAGCTGCCTCCCCGGGGAAGAGCCGGGAATGGCCGCATGTGTGGACTTCGCCGATGATTCCGACAGAAGACCTCAGCACACAGCAGCTACCTTCCCCTGCCCTGCCCACCTCCAAATCCCACCTTTTCAGTCTCCCGGCCAGCAGTCAAATAAGCTTCCACAAAAGATGAAGCCAGGCAGGATTTACAAAAGTCACCTGTATTCCAGCCAAAATATCTTTAAGAGGAAATCCCTTCTGAAGGGAAAAACAGACAACATAAGACACAATACACTTAAAATATGTATTGAAATTACAAATCAAACGTTTCCATAGGATTCCAAAGTACAAAACACAACATTAAAAGGCATTCAAACAGCTCTTTTATACATCACAGTGTTAGTGGCACAAAATGTACTGACATTTCAAAAACACAAACCAAATTTGTTGTTTTTGTTTCACCACCACGTGTCAAATACATAATGCATACATGAGCATGACTCACTCGTGCATATTTCTATACAAGATTAAAATACACCCATAGCAATGTGAGCGACAGACAAAAGGTGGCCAGGCATGTGGCACGTAGCTAACTCTAACTGAAGGCTCCTGGAGTCGTGGAAGACGGGATTACACAAATCAGAGCAAGGGTGAGAGCGGGGCGTGGGGCTCTAAGTATCTGAACAGCATGCCTCCTGGTGACGCACCAGGAGTTACATTTAACGCAGGCCCTCTCCTTCTGCGGGGAGTTTTTGGCAATACCAGTCAATAACCTCTTTATTTTACTTGTTTTCATTAGGGCTTGGGTTAATTTTAAGGAATCATGCTTTGGTGTTTTTAAAAACAGACCTCCATGAAGCTTTATACATGCAAATTATCTTCTCTTGATGATTTCATTGTGGTTTATATATTTATTAATAAATGAGAATAGGAAAAATACATAAAAAGCCCACCCTGGTTGTTTCCCATTCCCTAATTATGTTACCAAGGGAAAATTTTCCCTTCAAGCATCTTAAGTAACTTCTGACTTTTGTAACGTAAGTGAAAAGGGTAAACTCGACTTGAGGTTCTTCTGTTTCTCTGGTGATCCCTGCCCCACAGGCCCTGTGTTCTAACCAGAATTGGCCTTGGTCCTAATGGGTTTGATGGAATAAGCTGGAAGGATAACTTGTTCCTTCCTCCGCAGCTCTTCCTGGGCACGGAGGGGCAGCACACCTTCAGAGAGCTGTCCATCCACGCACTCAGAGGTCCTGCTCAGACTGTCAGTCGGCCTCTGCCATGGGCCCAGCCCTGGAAAGGCCATGTCTGCAAGGCATCGGCCATGTGTGATGTGGTGAAGCTAGTGGGCTTCCCACTGCTGGGCAGAGCCAAACAGAGAGGTCAGGCATGTCCAACAAAACCTCCTCATATGGTCAGTTACCAAAGGGCTGCAGATAAGCTACAGGTCCATCATGTCCTGAATGGCCACCCCCAGATAGCAGGCCAGCAACCACGGCCTTCTCCTTCCCCCAGGATTAAAAAGCCTCTGAATGAGTGTCATGTGCTCCCATGGCACCCTAGTGAAAGCTGTCTGAAAAGGTGAATGGCCATTTCCAATTAAGATGAATCCTGCTGAGTAAGAGGGAGTCCACCGGCCAACTGCAGACTCTCCCATGGGGAGTGACAGCCAGACCCAAGTTCCAGTGGAGGGCCCGCCTTGTGCTCTGTCACCGCAGAGATGGATGCAGCATTCTTCACCAACAGAATAGGAGTCTATGCAATAGATACAAGTGTGTGTGTGTTCTCAGTGTGGTCTTGCTGGTGTGCATAGAGGGAACAGATGGTTGTAATTTTATTACTCAAACTGAGGCATGTGGATGTAAAAACTCAGAGTAAGAAAGTGACCCCGTCTGGCCCTAGAATCCCTTGCCCTCCACCTGGTCCAAACCTCATGCTTGTGACCCATGCTCCTGCAGGTGAGGCACGAGGATGGTGGGGGCCAGAGACTCTCCCAAGGTGGAAGAACAACAGCCCATCCCTCCAGGGATAAGTGGATCTGAGCTCTCACCCCAGGGATGCAGAAACAGCACCCACATGGACTCCTGCAAAGGGCTGCGGCAAGTACAGGCAGGAGGGACTGGGGTGCAGCAGAGGTCGGTGCTTGGATCGTGGGCCTGCCATCTGCACTGGGCATTTTAAAGGGCACTGGCTAAATCGCATACCCACAGATAGAGGCTGAGGGCTCAAGCCCAGGCCACTGACTCATAGAGTTGTCACCCCTCCAGAAAACCCATTCTACTAGCTGATGCCATGGCAGCGCCTGAGGACTGAAGACACCAGCAGCCCTGTGAGGGCTCGGTCTTCCTCAGAGACAGGCCCAGGCCGGTTCTCACTTAGTGACTGAACTTGCAAGCTGCAATTACACAGAGAACTTCGTGAATGTCACTCTGACACAGACTGATTTTCTAATTGGCTTCAGTCAATGCTAGGGATGAAGAGTGAGGTGACCCTGTTCCTCTAACCTAGTCAATGCCAGGAAAAGGAAGAAGTTTCTACACAGGGAAGGTCAACCGTCCCTGCGCCCGACACACACGCTCGGCTGTCAGACACACACACAAGCGCCACACGGCAAAAACGCGCCTGCGACCAGCAAGGAACTGAAATACAGGGATTTGGGTTCTGTTTCGCTTCTTTGTAGAATACTTGGTAAATTTTTAGAAACTCCACTGTGATAAATCTACAATGTCTGCCTTTTTGCTATTTTTAGAAGTTCTAAGTTCAATGCCGTTTACTCTTAAAGTACCTAAGGCTTTCAGGGTCAATTCTCCTTAAAGAGAATTCACATTTCCTGCTTCTCAGAGTCGGGTGACGGGGCAATGCGTGTCTTCTGACTGATCCGTGCTTCCTGCTGCCAAGGAACAGTCAGTCACATGCAGCTCTGTAGAAGACCAAGTAGTAAATCCTCACATCGAAATCACCAAGGAAAGTGAAAAGGTCTTTCCCAGCAAGGGCAAAATGGTTAGCAACAGGACTTGCAACTGTGTAAGATACATGATTATTTAAAATAACTAAAGCATTTTAAAAAAATGTAAAAAATCCAGGAAGCTCCTCCCAGCCCCTGGGAGTCCTGCAGCCTCTGCCGGGGCCCTGGCTCTGAGGATCACAGCACAGCTATCTCCTCACTGTGTACCCGAAGACTGGGGCCAGAGGCCAAACCATAGTAATTCCACGTAGGGCCACTTCTGAGTAAAATCGTTGGTTTGAAGACGATAAAAGGTTATTTGTTGCCAACTGGATGAGAAGGGATAAGCCCTGTGAGTGGAGTTGAATCACCAAAAGGAGAGAGAAAAAAAAAAAAAGGCAAATCTAATGGAGATGCCTCTCTAAATATGGCAACGTTTTCCAGGCAATGCGGTGACGTAGGAACCACATTGATAACAGCATGTAGCTTACAGCGTTCAAAAAGTTATTACAACAAGTTTCAAGAAAAAACACAGAGTGCATAAGGCTTTCTAAATCTCCTGAAAAGTCATTTAACTATAACTTCTTAAAATGCACATTTCAAGAAAGGCATAGGATGGTTTATATGCACCTTGTTGATTTTCACTATTCAGTTGGGAAAAAAATGCCTTCTAAAAAGGATTTTCCTAAATGCCACTAGTAAGAAAAATGGTTGTCATAAACAGAGTGCTTTGCTCAAGTTGGAACGAATGGTCGGGTTCTGTCTCAAGAGGGCTGCAGTCCTCCAAAGACCTCCCTCAACAACATGGCGACATCTGGAAACCGAGCAAGGAATGAAGGACGTGTTGTATGAGAAAGTCTCGTAAGCCACAGCCAGACATTCCCAGTCTATGGCCACAGAGAGAAAACCGCCTGGTGTGCTTCTGACAGCACCTCCCTGTCGTCTGCAGAGACTGATCTGGATTGTGCCCTGGCCATGCCTGCCTCGCCTGCTCCTGGGGGGCTGCCCCTGGGGCCTGTGCAGACACTGTGACATCGTCCCTGAAATCGCGGCATCCAGCCTGACACTGTGAAGCTCAATGGGGCACGTAAGGCAAGAAAGATGTTTAGTGAAGGGGATGGGACAGCGGGGCAGGGGTGGGGGAGCCACACTTCCCGGAGGGGAGGCAGGGTCTTGTTCCAGCATGGCGCCTTCCTCTAGGTAGGCAATGGGTCGTCATCACCTTTACTGCACTTGCACTTGCAGCAAAGTACAAACGGGGTCGCCAGGAGCAGGAAAGGCGAGGCCACCAAGAGCAAGAGCCCAAATCCAGCAAAAATGCCCACGACCTAGATGGAGGAAACAAAGGAACAGAAGTAAGAAGGGCTGGTCTGTACATTCCCTGGCTAAAGTCTGGCTGACCTCCCACCTGTCATCCATCCATCCACCCATCCATCCAACCATCATCTACCCATTCATCCACCCACCCAGCCACCAACCATCTACCTGTCCATCCACCCTTCTATCCATTCATCCACCCACCCATCCATCCAACCCTCTAACCAACATCCACCCACCCATACATCCACCCACCCATCCCACCTACCCACCCATTTATCCATCTACCCACCCACCCATCTATCCATCATCTATCAACCTACCCACCTATCCACCCAACGTTCACCCACCCATCCCTCCATATATCTACCCACCCATCTATTCATTCTGTCCATTAACCATCATCTATCTATCCACCCATCTACCCACCCACCCATCTAACTACATCACACATACACCCATCCATCCACCCATATTTTGCCTTTATTTTCCCCTACTTTCTCTCTTCTCCTCCCTCCCCCTTTCCACTTAACCACCCAACATTGACATATCTACATATGCAATTAGCTAACATTTTTCTCTGAGCAACCTCCCTGAGCTAGACGCTGTATTAGATACTCAACATACAGGCACATGAGATCTTGGCCCTCAAGCAGCCTTCTGGTGGAAAGAGACCAAGATTTAATCAACTGATAACAATACATTTTACAGAAACTGCCACCGGGTTCCAGGTGCCAAGGGACAATACCTACACTTGCTCCCTCCTTGGGGAAAGGTGGGTGTCCTAGAGCAGACAGCTGAGATTATAAGGATGGGGCAGTAGTGAGTGTGCAAGAAAGACTGGTGTCCAGCACTGCCCATGAGGGCATGGAAGGGGCTCCACCCTCATCCCTCCTGGAATTTAATGCCTAGCACTGGCTGTTATATATTTTGATTTTTGTTTTAAAACATGTTTATCCCTAGTATGAATAAATGCCAGAAGAAATAAGCCCCAAATGTAGACATGTTGTCACCTGGTCAGGCAGATGACATGGGGTTTGCTTTTTGACTGGCCTCTCGTGTCAGCCCTGTCCCTCCGGGGTGCTGCCGGTGAAAAAAATAAATAAAGTGTATGTTATAAAAAAAAAAAAGAAGGAAATCTAAAATAGTTTGGGAGCTTTTGCTTAAAAAACCACAAATCATAGAAGAAGCATTAGTTAGATACCCTCAATTCCATAAAATAGACAAAGTTCGGTTTATTAGAACTCTTAAAAGTGAATGTATGAAGGAGCTACAACTGGGAGAAGATACTTGGAATACGTATGACAGGAAAAGGACGGGGGTCTCGGCTTTTTAAATATCCTGCGAATCAGAAAGCCAACCTAATAAAAATGGACAGAAGTGGGGGAGAGGGGAAAGAAAGAAAGAAATCTGAGGATGGCGTTAGCGCCCCCTGGCAGGCAGAGAGGTCAGTACACGCAGTCGGCACCTGGTTCCCACTCAGCCCAGGCTTCTCCCTTCTCGGGCTCTGTTCTTTCAACAGTGAAATACACAACTGGGGTAGACGATTTTACAGCCCATTATCAGCTCTAATACGTATATACTAAACATTCCTGAGGAATGACAAAGAGCATATCATGATTCAGATTTCTCCCGAAAAACAACACCAACATACACCAGGCCCGAGTACACCCAGCCCTTTATAAATAATATGGCATTTAATAAATTATGCCACATTTAGGGTCACAATTATACTGTGCTAATGCTGAATATGCACGTTTGCTACCCAGCTGGCTAGTTTTGAGTGTCTGAACATCCTATCAATGGTGAGATTAGCGCGTGTGAACAATGATCATGCTTAGCTAAAACGACCTGTCTGCTGATGATTCGGAACATAAAACACCCAGCCAGCCTTCCTCCCCTGGGCACTTAGTCAGTCCCAACTATCCGGAGCACAATGTCAGTCTCCAGTGGGACAGGAGACAGGCTCTCCTCTGCGGCCACAACCAGGCCGAAATCCTTAACTGAATGCTCCCACGCGTGGCCAGTGAGACAGCATCTCAGCCGCCCTCGGAGCAGCCTGTCTCTAACTTTGCATGCTGTTTGATAAGTTGGGTCACCCAACCTATAGCAAACTGATGACAGGTGGATGCAAATATCTCCAGGGGAAGGCAGCCAGCAGTAAAGACTGAGATGGGAAGTAAATGCCTCAAAACAGAAGTACTCACTCAGGAAGCATGCTATGACATGTGTCCGGCCTGGAGTACAGAATGTAGGTGACAGAGAGATAGGCAAACAGGCTCAGGGTCCAGAGAGAAGCGCTAGACTATGCCACATCCTTCTTACTGGCAAACCCTGAGAGCCAAAGGAACAGTGTTTCTTAACCTGAGTTTTTTAATGTAAGTGCACCGTGGGAGCAGAACATGCTCTTGCAAACCCTCGTGCATCCTCCAGCACAGGCCAGCCCTGCTCTCAAAACCAACGTCCAGTATGCTCACGGGTGAGCCAAAGAGAAATGACGACATTATAGTCTTCCCCAGAGTTCTTCTACAAACGGCATTCAAAGGTTTGGAAAAAAAATCAAAGAAATGGAAAGGTGAATGGAACATGATTACTGTACTGAAACTTGGCATTTGGACATGGCACAAATAAGCAGATAATCGTGAAATTGTACTTGATACCCAGATTATCACCAGTCCAATTTCCTCATTTCACAGCTGCAAAATCTATGGCCAGAGAAGCTGTCCAACAGCCAGGCCAGGGGTGTTTGCTCACACTTATAATTCCAGCGCTATGGGAGGCCAAGGCAAGTGGACTGCTTGAGCTCAGGAGTCCAAGACCAGCCCAAGAAAGAGTGGAGTTCAGGAGTTCAAGACCAGCCTGAGCAAGAGTGAGACCCCTGTCTCTACTAAAAACAGAAAAACTAGCCAGATGTGGTGCTTAAGTGTCTGTAGTCCCAGCTACTCAGGGAGGCTGAGGCAAGAGGATTGCTCAAGTCCAAGAGTTTGAGATTGCTGTGAGCTATGACACCATGACACTCTACCCAGGGTGCCAGAATGAGACTCTATCTCAAAAAACCAAACAAAGGGCAGTGCCTGTGGCTCAAGGAGTAGGGCGCTGGCCCCTTATACTGGAGGTGGTGGGTTCAAACCTGGCCCCAGCCAAAAACTGCAGAAAAAAAAAAACCAAACAAACAGAAAAGCAAAGAAACAAAAAAACCCCAGAAAAACCCACAAACAGACAGAGCTAGACATTTTAACATAAGCATAGGAGACAGCTTGTGCATATCGAGAGCTGCAGCTGCTCACAGCTCCCGGCACCTGGGTGAGCCCCTCAGCTCAGTCCCAGAGGACACCACAGGGGCCCCCTGCACATGTGCACAAGTACAGAAAATGGGCAATCAGCTGGCCGTCCCACATGCCATTCTTTGGCTAAAAATGAGTTCTGCCCTTTATTTGAGATGGACCCAGGGCTTAGAAAGTTTCCCTCACCCCAAGAAGGGGAGAGCTGGCTTTGGGTAGGACTTTCCCTTGTCAGATGCTGTTGGTGTCCCAGAGTGCTGGGATTATAAGCCTGAGCAACCACCCCTGGCCTGGCTGTGGGATGGCTTCGCTGGAGCCCTGGGTAGAGGGCCATGGTTTCCCTGCTTTACTCTAGGGAAAAAGAAATACCCCTTTTAACTCCTCTGCATGACGGCTGATCTCTGGGATAGTGTCAGGAAAAGAGGCCGACACTTCCCAGGGATCCTGTTTTGGTAAATGTTCAGGAGGCAGATAGAGAGGGAGTGGGGGACACACACACTGGTGACCTCGAAGCAGCCATGCACGGACCTCCCTGCACACCATGGTGCAGCCGTCATGGCCACTCGGCTGTTTCATTTTCCTACTTGTTTCGGCAGATGGCCTTGCTGGATGGAATAAAACTATGTCACTTGGGATAAAAGAAATTGTACAAAACCTTTACACAAAAAGACGCAATCTATCATTCACAGCACGCTATCTTCCCGGACAGGTCCATCGACAGTATGTGGTGTATAAAACTTTTAATCCCATAGAAATAATGACAGCAGCCTGGAATCATCTCAGGAAGGCACCCTGAAATTCCCCAGCGTCTCTGGGGACAATTTTACAGAACTTCACGTGCAAATACAGGAAGAGTGGGAGACCAGGAAGCTCAGACCCCAGCAGTTGACACTTAGAGAGCCCCCACACCAGGAATCACAGGGCCACATTTAAGGTATATTTTTGAGGACGACAGATGTCTGAGAGAAGCAAAGCCCCGAGTGATGAGAGGTGTTTCCCCAGGAAGCTCATGAAACCCAGTTCCGGCACTGGGTTCTACACCAAGCACCACCTGTGTCAGAAGACAGACTCCTGACCAGCTCACGGGATGTTAAAGCCACGTGGGGGGTCACGGTTAGGACTTTAGCGATCAGAACAGGATATGCACAAGCACACAGCAAGGATGTGGACTTATGTGGTGGGGGGGCATAGGTATTTGTATGGGCCCTAAAGTGCCCTGCATGTCCACCTAGGGGCCACAGCAGCCAAGCACAGTTCAACAGGTGAAGCTCAGCACCTGCTGTGACCTGGGCTGAACACAGGTACGGGGGGTGGGGTGGGGACGGTGGGGCTAAAGCAGAGGCTGAAAAATGGGTGGAAGGATGTGGGCTGGGAGGGAGAGGACCAGGGGGAGCAGGGGAGTGGTGGGAAGGAAGGGGGAGGACAGCGGCACCGCAGCAGGGCTCCCTGAGGGGCATGGGCTGGAGAGGTCTGCTCTGCAGAGGGGCGACTGAGGGCCACAGAGGTTACAAAGGGGTCTCTAGACCACTTCTGTGCACTGTGAACAGGATACACCTTGGCCAGCAGATGTGACCAGAGAGGGTGGGCCCTGCCTGGGGGGAGGGCTCCTCCCTTACAACCGACTTCATGGAAGACATGACACCAGATTGGGCACAGAGGGGGCAGAATTCAGATGTGCTGAGCTGGGTGGGGACAGGAAGAGTAGGGAGAGTGCCATGAAGACACAGCAGTCCCAGTGGCAGGCGCCGGTGCCACAGCCCAGATGAGTGCGCAGCAAGGCCAGAGGAGAAGGAGGAGACATACACCAAGACTGGGTCAGGCTGTCCTTGGCTCCCAGAGCACAGCGCCCTGGCCGGCAGCCAGGGTCACCCACCAGCCACACGGTGGGAGAGCTAGCAGCCTTCAGGGAACTTCCGCCCAGCCGCGGGTCTCCCAGCAAACGCCACTTTGGTTTCGGCAGTATCGTTCTGCCGAGTCCTGTGCACACCACAGATCCCAGAGCAAAGTCTGCGAGGATGTGAGGCCAGTTACACCGGGAGGCTGGTCACCAGCAATAGGTGGCCAGAGTCCCAGGTAAGTTGCTTTCTCCTGCCTGAACTCAATTTCTCTGAGTTAAGTGACAGATTTGGGCAATGTCACTGCCAGTTTCTCACCTTTCTCTGCCTTTTAGCTCCTGCCAAGGAGCTTCCACTTACCCAGGGCTATGAAAACACCCCTGAGATCACCACCCAGGGCAAGCACAGATGAGGGATGCAGCCCCCTCACAGCTTCTACACTGTGTAGGGAGGGGGTGCAGCTGCTGCTACGGGTCCCCCCAAATGCTGTGCTGAAGTTGTAACCCCTCAGAACCCCAGAATATGATTTTAATTGAAAGCAGAGGTAATTAAGGTAAATGAGGTTTTAGGTGGGCTTCAATCCAACACGATGAGTGTCCTTAGACACGGGGAATGTGGGCAGACGGAACTCACAGAGGGGAACCCTGTGAAGACACAGGGAAGAGACAGGCACTTGAGGAAGGCCCAAAGTGATGACCCACAGCCCTGGACGCCTGAGGCTGCTGGCAAGCCCCAGGGGCAGGGAGAGGAAGGAAGGACTGCACAGGCCTGGGAGAGAACTCCCCCCCCCAGAACGAATTCCCTTTGTCCCAAGCTACGTGGCCTGCAGTGCATGCTGAGGCAGCCGAGTAGGCTCCCAGGGATGCAGGCAGGGCGGGGCCAGTGCTGTGCCTACCCAGCCAAGGGACAGAGCACCCTGCAGCTCAGACCAGTCCTCGAGCTCTGAGGCCAGCAGATGACGGGCCTGCAGCAACTCCTACCCCAGTCTGCTCTGAGCACAGCTTTACTGAGGCGCGACCCCCACACCTCACAGGTCTGCATTCAAGTGCACAGATTCATCAGTGGACAGCGTATTCACTGAGGCACACAACCTACCACCTGCTTTGCAAATGGCTTACCGGAACGGTGGTAACCCTCGGACATGCTGACAATGGCCACATCTGGGCTACCAGGAATTGACAACGCAGCAGAGTTAAGGCCTGAGAGGCCAAGGACAGGTCAAGGACATTTACTGCCTAGCCCCTTCTAAGAACAGGCTTCACCACCTGGGCTGCTTGGGAGGGTGGACAGCAGTGGTTCTCAACCTTCCTAGTGCTGCGGCCCTTTCATGCAGTTCCTGTGGGTCACAACCCACAGGTTGAGAACTGCTGGTGTAGAGGAACTGATGCAGGTGTGGTGGGCTGAGGTCTCTGCCTGGCCCTGCACAGGGTCCTCTCCCGAAGATGGGGCTGACATGGGAGAAGCGCCCTGAGTGCATCCTGGGCTCAAACCCCCAAGCCTCCTGCACAAGCAGCCAGGGAGTGTTGGCAGAGGAGCCGTTCCTCCAGCTAACCCTGTCGGTGGCTTCCCACTTCACCAGAACAAGATCCAAACATCTTTCCTTGGCCTGCAAAGCCCTGCGGGATGTACCCCTAACACTGTCTCTGGCCATCCCCCACAGTCTGGTTCTACTTTGCCACAAGGGCCTTCATCCAAGGCTCAATCCACTCTGCCCTCAGCTCTGTGCCCAGCCCTGCACAGTCAGATGGGCAGCCCCACCTCACCGGTGCTCAGCGGCGGGCACCTCCCCCAGGGGCCTTCCTGACCTCTGGGTCTCACAGGCCCTGCACAATCAGATGGGCAGCCCCACCTCACCAGTGCTCAGCGGCGGGCACCTCCCCCAGGGGCCTTCCTGACCTCTGGGTCTCGCAGACCCGTGCCCTTCACACCCCTGAGCAGCAGGCTCATCTGTCAGTGCTGGCTGTCCCTGAAGTGAACGCAGCTCCAGAGGACAGAAGGATGCACCCACCTTATGCACCTGTGTCTCAGCCTCTTAAACTGTGCCTGGAATACAGTGGGCAGCAGGTGGGATGTGTTGAAAGTACAGATACACGTTAACTAAAATGCAGGCCCTTCATAAACTCCAAAGGCGGCACAGACATTACCACGGGTGGGTTTTCCCCTCCTTTCCTCTTCTGCTTCCTGTTACCACCCTGCTTACCTCCAGGTCTCCTGAGAAAGGGCCTCAGTAAGGGCTAAGCAAGGATTAGCTAGGCACAGTCAGGAGACTCTTTCCAAGTCCATGAGTGATCAGCAAGTAATCTAACATCTGACACTGACAACTGTCACGCGCCCGGCGTCATGCACCTTTACTCTGATAGCCAGGGCTGCCATGGCACAAGCTCTACCCGCTGCCCTTCTAGACAGCAGGTCTCCAGACAGTCTCTCTGTCTCCCCCACACACACCTCTCCCAGAGATCAAAGTTCCAGGTGAGTCACCTCCTACCTGTGTCCGATGCCAGATCACAGATGCCCGGGAGTGGCCTAGCTTGTTCCGGCAGGGCCCCTTGTCATAATGTATCAGGAGAAAATCGTCCTGCAAAGGGCAGAGAAGAGCAGGGGTGACTGAGGGGTCCCACTCAGTTCCACGAATATTCCCAAGGGAAGACATGGAAAGGTGACAGCAGAGGCAGGGCCAGCCAGGCGCCGCTCTGCTCCTCCCCTGGGTCCTCGGTCATCGCCTCTGTGCAGCCTTGGGCACTAGAGGGCGCCCCAGACCAGACTTCAGCACCAACCAGAGGCAGGGGCAGGGGCACGCAGGGCCTCAGTCCCTTGTCCCCTAGGCTGTGGGAAGAACAGGCCTAGTGCTGACAATAGCTACTCCCACGAGCTCCCTGGGACTGGCCTGGTCCTGGGACTAGATGTTTTTATCTGACATAGCCTCCTGCCCCAGAACCTGGTCCTCGCCTGGAAAGCACTTCCTCCCCAAGCAGGTCACTGATGTTTCTCTGCATTTGAGAGCAGCTGGGGCCCCTCTCCTATCTACTGTTCCTCTGAGCACTCAGGGGAACACCCAGTGTTCTACTCCATCCAGTAACCTTCACAGACAGTCTTCACCAGGTCATCATCAGGTCCCTGCAGCCGGGACCATCACATTTCATATACATCCATCCCTTAACTGTGACCCCAGCTCAGTGCTTGGCACCGAATCTCACTTGGTCACCCCTGAGAGTGAGGAAACCCTCTGCTCCTCCATCAGTGAGGCCTTTTCCTGCCCTATAGCAATGAAGAGGACAGTCAGGTACAAGGGGCTGCAGACAGGCAATGGCTCTTCATTCATTTGACTGAGGCTGTAAAGCAGGGGTCCTCAAACTTTTCAAACAGGGGGCCAGTTCACTGTCCCTCAGACCACTGGAGGGCCAGACTGTGGGCCCCGAGACAAGTCGGCTGCTAAGCAGGACAGGCAGCAGTGGCAAAAACACCTGGTGGGCCGGATAAATGTCCTTGATGGGCTGCATGTGGCCCATGGGTCATAGTTTGAGGACGCCTGCTGTAAAGGATAGCAGGTTGCTGAGAAAAGAGCAAAGAAGCACAAGGCCAGGAAGTCACTTCCAAAAACCAGGGAGAGGTGGACAACTGGCTGTCATCTGCCCTTCAAACCTACTGAGCTAGAACATTCAGGGGCCATAGCCAGCCAACTCACAGTCCCAGCTCTGAGTGTGTGGGGCTCAGGGGTCCAGCCTCCCGGTGGCTGGGCACATGGTGGTGTTGTCATTAAATCTTGGCTTTCATGGCTTGAGTTGGGGTTGGGAGTCCCAGCAGTCGCCTCCTACCTTGCCCCTGTGCCGAGCTCACCCTGTAAATGAGCAGGCACAAAGCCACTCCCAGTCACATGCCCATCTATGAAGCAGTTCCTGACCCCCGTCCACTGAGAGCTCGCTCCTGCCTGGCTCTTTCTGCACCCTCCTTGACACTGATGTTAATTTACACGTGCCACAGAGACGGGCTCGTTTTCCATCTGTACATACCCATTTCCCAGACTGCCTATCACACTGTCTCACAGACACGAAAAAGATTATGGATTTGTTTTCTGAAACAAAAGCAACTCCTGTAGCACTAGTGGGCTGAGAAGTCTTTACTGATCTCCCCCACAGACGTGGATACACCTAGCTGGACATCAGAACCACCTGGGCAGCTCACAGGAAAAGAAGACTCTTGGGCTTCACTCCACAGACCCCAACCCACAGGACAGGATGGGGCCCAGGCCCGCCTAAGTGATTCTGCTCCAACCTATCCTTGGACAAGAGGCCAGGATGCCCAGGCACCTGCAGCTCAGCACCCGGGACCTTCTTCAGGGCCGGGACTTGTCTTTCCAGCATGTCTGGCCAGGCTCAGGCCGGGGATGGTTTCACGTCCTTCTTCATCATGTCCTGTTCTTTGGTAGCTGCCCGGGCAGCACGTTCTGTCCTCTGTCTGTTGAGGTGAAGGAGCTCACTCAGTGCTCAGGTCTCGGCTGCACCGAGTTCCCAGATCAGAGACGCACCGTCACTCCCCAGGGCTGTGGGGACTGTCCCCGTGCCTTCTTCACAGCAATGTGGCCACATCTTGCCTTAGAGGGTTTCTTGCCCTGCAGGTGACAAGCTTCTCGAGGTCAAGGACTTCCCCCTTCTCCAATCTTGACGGCCTCTGACCACAGTGCCCCTACGTATATAGACATGATGGAAGTAACTGGTTTTATGGTTCTTGATGAAACCTGTGGGCGTAGCAGTCTCAGGAGGTGCCAGTGCATTTTCCTGTCGGGGCTCATTTCCCTGCTATTGTTCGGACAAGTTTCATTACACTCCTGCGGGGACCAGAAACAATGGCGCGCACTTGGGAAAGGACCCCCAGCCTTCTGCTCCAGAGGAAAACAACTGCCTCGCAGCATTCCGGCCCCTGCAGGTTTAAATTTCCTGTCTAACTCCATCTTAAGGCAGCCCCGTCTAGCTCACAGCAGAGGGATTTTCGAGTTTGATGGAAAGAGTCAGAGACTGGAGGCTGCTTCTCTTCCTCACACCAGTTTGGGGCTCTGCAGAAGGAGGGTTAAGCTCCCCAGCCATCCTCTTGAGAATGGGAAATAATTCCAAGTCACAGAAATGCTGCCTATATTAGGTAAAGTAGGTAGGCAGTGCAAAATCGCCTCAGTCAGTACCACCCACCCTCCAATAAAAATAAATAAAAGAAAGAAAGAAATTGCCTATGTCCCTGTCTTCAGTAAGTAGGGGACCCTAGGCTGGCAATTATGGTTGAGAACCAGTAAGGATTCAAGGGGCAAGGGGACTTGGCAAGTGCAGAGGAGGGGGACATGAGGAACGTGGGGAGGAGGAGGGGCTATAAGGTCACGTGCAGCTGCTGCACCCCTGGCATGTGCAAGAGAGCAACCTCAAACTCGGTGGAAACCAGGAGGCAAGAACAGCTCAGTGAAATGCCCTCCTCTACGCTGACCAGTGCTCCAGGTTGCCTTCCTGCCATGCACTGCATACTATTCTTAAATCACTGTTAACGTCCTTGATAATCTGTCCCTTCCCGTCTCTTCAGAATACGCTTTCTATGACAGCAGGGTCATTATTCAGCAGCTCTCCACCTACAGAGGAAAACAGGAAACTCCTGGCCAGCAGGGTAAAGACTCTGAGGAACGCACATGGCCCTCTGCTGTGAGGAGCAGAATGCACACGGCCCTGTGCTGTGAGGAGCAGAGTGCACACGGCCCTGTGCTGTGAGGAGCAGAGTGCACACGGCCCTGTGCTGTGAGGAGCAGAGTGCACACGGCCCTGTGCTGTGAGGAGCGGAGTACACACGGCCCTCTGCTGTGAGGAGCGGAGTACACACGGCCCTGTGCTGTGAGGAGCGGAGTACACACGGCCCTCTGCTGTGAGGAGCAGAGTGCACACGGCCCTCTGTTGTGAGGAGCGGAGTGCACACGGCCCTATGCTGTGAGGAGCGGAGTGCACATGGCCCTCTGCTGTGAGGAGGAAGGCTGTACAGGGGGAGGCGGTGGATGGACAGAGACACTCCGCTTCTTCCCAGCAGCCCCTGGGCCGCCCTTCATTCCACCCTCTCTGCTGTCAGGAGTCACATCATCTCCTCCAGCCTCGTGCAGAGCTGAGCATTCTTGGCCATCACAAGCTAAATCGAGGAGCTCAGAAACAGCTCTTGGCTATGGATGCCTACCCAGAATCACTGACATTAGGTGTCATGATAAGAAAGAGCCGCCTCTGGACAGATGGACTCCAATGACGCAAACACAGACTTGCTCTGGACTGGGTGCTGTATATCAGATCCGAAGGGCTCGACACAGTGATTGGAGGAACTAGACGTGTTCACTCTCTCTGTGCCGGGCAGACGTAAATATATCCCCTCATGACAGATGACTTGCTTTGCTTGGACTGCTCTAACTATAATGACTTTAATAGGCAATTAGATCTTCTATTTAATCATGGTTTAAAAAAAAGTATGTATAAACTAATTCTTCTAAAACTAAAGCCACAGTGTCATCATTTGGTCAAGACGCCCAGGCCCCTAACACGGGTGGAAGAGAAGTGGGAAGAGCCATTCACACCAGGCCTGGAGCCTCTCCAGGCGTCCTCAAACTACGGCCCGCAGGCCACATGTGGCCCACCAGGTGTTTTTGCCGCCGCTGCCTGTCCTGCTTAGCAGCTGACTCGTCCTGGGTCCTGCAGTCTGGCCCTCCAGTGGTCTGAGGGACAGTGAACTGGCCCCCTGTTCAAAAAGTTTGAGGACCCCTGCTTAGACTGTGAGGCTATGGGACCAGCTGGGACTCTGAGAAGGAGTGGCCACAGTACAGTGTGCCACACGTGCTCGCAGTGGCCACAGTACAGTGTGTCAGGCAGAGGCAGCAGGTGCACCTCCAAGCAGAGCACGCCGGGGTGAAGGCTGCCATATCCGGCCAGAAACTTCCCGCCCGCCCATTTTCCTTCCCGGTAGATGACATGACCATTAGTGACAGTGAGAGTGCTCACGCCAGCAGCCCCGTGGCCCTGTGTCCCCCTACCCTCACCATCCCACTGAAGGTCTCTGTCATGGACTGAAGGCCAGTACATCTCCAAACTCACATGCTGGAGCCTTAACCCCCAATGTGACATTGTTGGAAGGTGGAGGGTCTGGGGGCTGACTTAGGTCCAGATGGGGTCATGAGTGTGGCACCCCATGGCGGGGTTAGTGTCCTTCCAGAAGGGAGAGACCAGACCTCTCTGCTAAGTGAGGATGCAGAGGGAAGGTTACTGTCTGAAAACCAGGAGGGACCCCTCACCCGGAACCAAGTCGCTGGTACCCTGACCTCAGACCTCCAGCCCCCAGAGCCATGAGGAAGAAACATCTGTGGTTGGAGCTGCCTGGTCTGTGGCGTTCTGTTACAGCGGCCTGAGCTGAGACGGTCCTCCCTTAGACAGAGCCCAATGTCCTAACACCCCTTAGAAATAAATCCAGGCTGAACCCTGAGCCTGCACTGAGTGCTCACACCTCCAAAATGCCTTCTGAGATCACTGCACTCGATGACTGAGTCCCTTCATAAATACAGAAAAAAACCCAGAATGTTTAATAGTGTGAGTCCTCCTATTACTACAGGAATCGTCTCCGAGCTCTAGGAAGTGGCTGGTCTGTTCCTGTCATTCTAGGTCTAAACCCCAAGGCTGCAGACAGCGAGCGGCGGCCGTGTACTCACGTCCAGGGACTCCAGGCAGTACCAGCAGAAGGCGTGCTTGCAGTTCTTACACATCATCTGTGCACAGCCCTCGTCCCGCTCGATGTACACTTTGCACTTGGGGCAGCGCTTGATGGGCGCGTCGTCCTCTTCCATTTTGAAAGACGAGCTGTTGGGGAAAACTCCGTGAGGGGTCCGCACCGAGGGCTCCCAGAGGGCCCCGCAGCACCCACTGTTCTGGAACCATTAGCTCAATGACAGAGAACGAGGTTCCTTGTTATTAAATGCAAAAAAGCAAAGAAATGGCACTCAAGAAAAAATAAATACTGTGAATCAGCCAGTTTGAGTTTGGGGGAGGGGAAGGGCAAGCTCAGCATGTATCTAAATGTAGATACATACGGAGCAAAGAAAACACTGGGAGAGGATGTAAGGAAGTATCTGAGAAACCGTGTAACAGGCAAACGTATGTCTGTTTTCCAAAGAGTTGATAAGAAATTTTATACACTTTCCCATTATCAGAAACAATAAATCTTATGAACACATACAAATAAACACACATTATTTGCTTAGAATGATCTCCAAAGCTGTTTTCCTGACAAGTCTGGTTAGCTTTGCAGTGGTTAGGAAGATGGGCTTTAACCCAAAGTCAAGTGCTGGCTCTTCTGCAAAGTCGCTGTGGGATAACTCTCTAAGCCCCTGTCTTCTCATCAGCGTTAGCGTAATAAGAGATTCTGTGTGACTAGAGGACAGCGTAGGATCTGGCTTGTGCCAGATAAAAGGGAACAATAATTCATCGTTGCTCATAAACTGATGACAGATATTTAGGTATGACTGCAAAAGGAGGTCCACCCTATGCCACTAATTCTAAAAAGACGACTAGGAATATGCCTGAAGGCTCTGGAAGAATAAATGGTAAACTGTTCAGGAAGGTCACTGGTGATCACGTGGGGGCACACGCCATACTCTACACTGTCTGACCCGGCTATGCCAGCCTGGTACCGCCAGAGGAGGAGTCCCTGCGGGGTGAGCAGCCTCTCTGGAATTTAGTACCTTTATGATTACACATTCACTGAAGCTGAGCAAATTCTGCCACTTTGCTTTGGCCAAAGGCTTCCCCACAAGCATCACGGTCATTACAGACATCAAATGAAATTTCACTTTCCTGTGAGTTTTCTGGGGATTTGTAGTGAACCTTCCCTCAGGTGAGGTATATGCTGAAGGTGACTCTGTTTTGTCCATTAGCAGGAGGTGACAGGATAAGAAATAATGAGGGACGCGACACCCTCACATTCTCGTACGTAGGAGCACAGAGTCCTGAGACAGAGGCAAATCCCAGCTGCACCACTTGTGTGGCATCTGAGTCTCCTCGTCTGCCCCGCAGGCTAAGGAGGCTGCTAGCCTGGGCCTCAGCAGCTGTAGTGAGGACTGGAGGGTTTGCATGTGTTGAGCACGTGGGCACAGACACCTGCACAGTAAGTGTCAGTACCCAATAAACAGTACTTTGTTATTAATAGTACTATCACCAAAAGACATCAAAACCACAAAACCATCTCTAGCTCAAGTTTCCTCCTATGTAGAGCAAACTACAGACCAATCTGGCCTCACAGAATGTGGTTTAGAAGGATCAAAGGTTATTGCAATGAGCAAATGAGATACCATGAGTGCAAGTCAGCTCTGAGAAAGCCTCAGCCTGCCTTTCTTCCAACACTGATTTGGATTTTGCAAAGAGCTAAAAGTCCCGGCATAAGACCCGAGGACCAAGCTGGCTGTCGGTTAGCTGACATTGTTTTGGTGTGGAAGCCAGGTGTGACTTTAAAGTTATGAAACCAATTTTCTCATGTGACTCCCAAGCTAATTTTGAGAGAAATGCCGTGAATAGTGTTTGGAGTGTCTGCCGGGCAGAATTTTCAAAAGCAAACTGTAAAAATATGCAAGTGTGGTGCACTGTGTCATGTATAAAATTTGCATGGTGTTGACGAGGGTTTTCCAACATTTCCTGGTATCTGAATTACATTCAAAGTTACTATTAACAATAACGTTACATAAACTCAAATTCTTGAGGAGTCTGATGGTCCAACCACAATGGATGTACCCTAATGCCCGTCAGGGGCTGGCGATGCTACAGAGCATAGCTGGTGGGGGTGGATCAGCACATGGCTAAGGGGAAGACTCTGCCTTAACTCTCCTCCACGGCAAATGGGCGTGTGTCTTCTCAGTTACAGACGCCAATCGACAGTCACCTTCAGTTCCAGGGAGATGAGGGGCTGGTGAATAGCAGGGGTTACCCCCAAGCCACTCTGCTTGGAGGCGCTGCAGCTCAGCCCCACATGGGAGGGAAGGTGGGCTCGGAGCAACAGGGTGCTGACTTCCCAGGGAAGCCAGAAATTCCAGTTTTTAAATTTCCACAATCTGAGATTTGTGAACTTTGATGTACATTACCCTTGCGGAATGATAAGAAAAACTAAGTCATCAGGCCCCAAACCCTCACCACCCTCCATCTCAAGTTTGAAGTGTCGAAGACGGGGTAAAAGTGAAATGGTTACAAGTGAAATGGTTCACGCTAGCCTGGTGTGGCCAGGACGCAGCTCAGACCCTGCAGACCCCACATCGGGTCGGGGGCTCGGCCTGACAGCAGTCAGCGGATCAGCTGATGAACAACACAATCTGGCTGAGGTTGTAATCAATGCACAAGCTCAGTGGGGACACAGAGGGCAGGGCCACTGATCTTGCCCTGGGAGCCCGAGGTGTGACAAGGGTCTGTGAGGGAGGCCAGAATTCTCTGGGGAATGAGGGCAGAGAAGGGTGCTCCTGTCCCAGGACCAAATGTGCCCCACACCCTGGAGAGTCTGGGGCTGGGACAAGACATAGGGCCGTGGGGTCTGGAAAGGAAGGAAAGGAAAACCAGGGCCGCTATGACAACACCGTGCCTTGGGTGGATGAGCAGCTGTGGCAGCTCCTCTGTCAGGAATGTGGCATTTGCAGGAACAGGACAACCATCTAGTGGAGCCATGTGACCTGCAGATTTTGCAGGACACAAAGACCTGGACATTATCAGATTCACATGGTTGGAGCCACTAAACTGTAAGGCATGGAGAACAGGGAGCGGCCCAGAGTCCACCCAGGCAGGCAGGCCGGCCATGGCCGTGGAGGACGGGGCATGAACACAGGCGTGCCTTCCTGTGTCCTTACTGACAGACTTGAAATTTTAAGATGCAGCAACCTTGGCCTCAGCTGAGAACGTGTACAGGGGTATTCTCCAGGTAATTATGACCTCTGCCCTCCTCTCACGCCTGTCTCCACATCCCACATTGAATCATCTTCAAGACAGTGCAGTCTTAGAAAACCCAGGGTAGCAGCATTCACACTGGAATGTGACAGTAGAGGCACCTGTCACACCAGGCGGCAGGCAGAGGCTGGTTCTCACGCACCATCTACTTCCAGGGCCTCCCACATGCCTGGCACGTGGTCAGTTTTCAATAATAAACAAATAGTCCTGAAAGAGCCTGGAGAGTTCCCGTGTGCTGGGCCAACCCAGTCACAGCCACGCCCACCTCAGTGACACTCTCAGGAAGGAAGCATAGCTCCCCCTCCCATTGATGACCAGGTGCAGCTTGGGCATGAAAGTTACCTGGTCTCCCCGGGGAGGAAGGTGACGGGCACGGTCTCTGGGCAGCCCTGGCCAGGGTGCCAGCTGGCTTTGCAGGTGGAGCAGAATTCCATGTGGCAGGCTTTGCATTGCACTGGCTGGGGGGTCTGCAGCCCCACGTCCTGGAGCTGGCACACGGCCTGGCAGGTGGACGCTGGGCACCATGTGCGACAGGGATCGAAGAGCACCTCTGGCACAGGAAGACAAAATGCAGAGTCAAACCTGGGAAGCCAGAGGGGTTCAGGGGTTCAGGGGCTCAGGGGATTCAGGGGCTCCAGGGCTGAGGGAGCAGACGGAGTGCCTGCTCTCCCCCTCCTCCTCAGCCTCTCCCAGTATCTCACCCCCACACAGGGCACAGCCGACCTCCAGACACCCCAGTCTGTACCCGAGGTCCAGTGCACAGCTTGAAGACGTCCACATTCAGGAAAGCTTGGCAACCACGCACTACATTTCCTCATCTGCCTGCCCCAGGGGACAGCCTTCTAACATGGGGCCAGTGCCTTCATCCTGTCCCCTCACACCTGCCTTGTGCTCTGGGGGGCAGGAGAGGGGAGCAAGGAGCTTGGGTTCATCTGCCTGAGCTTGTCTCCCCTCTCCAGTTTAAATCTAAGCCAGGAGCTACTGCTGAATGAACCCTTCAGGATCAGGTTTCCCCTCTGAATTGGAGCCCAAGAAGCTCAGAAGCCCAATTTAATGGAATCAGAAAGTTTATTTTTGTCCACAGGACAACATGAAAAGCTTACTGCTTCACATCCTTCTCCAGAAATTGCATTTATTCAAATAATGGGGACTAAGCTGCCCTTTGCTGTGAACCTGGCTATTCATTTCATTTTTCCTCTTGACCAGCGTGACACTGAATCCCCAACGAGGGGACAGTGGGAAGGAACCAGAAGGAACGCTAAGGCTCTGCCAAAAAATGTCACAGTCCCATGGAGCAGGGCTATTTCCAAAGGCCTCCTTTAGGCCATGAGGCCCTCCCTTCTCAGCAGGGCTCTTCCTGGTAAGTGATCAAGACAACTGGACTTTCTTGGGAAACCCAGAAGGCCCTGAAATGCCCTTGCAAACTTCCCAGCCATGTGGCTGCCAGTGGCAGGCTCAGCTCACCTGCATGTGAAATGGGGTTGCAGATGGCCTGGGGCCATCTGTGGTCCCACACCTGACCTCACACACTGCCATGGGACAGCAGCAATTCAGCTCCCTTGTCACCAGCTGGGTGTCCTGTCCGTATACAGCAGACATACTCATATGCCCCTGTGTGTTCTACGAGGGCCCCAAAATCAATGGGGAGGCTGGATTTAGACCTCTAGGAACAAGCCTGTCTTGGGTATAGCCCTGAACATCATCTAACCAAGAGCTGGTAAACGTTTTCTGCAGAGAGCCAGAGAGTAATTACTTGAGCCTTTGAGGGCCATGCAGTTCCTGGGTTTTAGTCTCAGCTACTCGGCTTTGATGGAAAAGCTCAAACGCTCTGTGGCAGAGGGAAGAGGCTTCAGTTACAGTGCAGACCACGGACTGGGCTGGATTCTGCTCCCTGGGTGGCCGACTTCTGATCTCACCTAACCTCTGTCTCTTTTTTAAAGATAAATTAATTAAAAGCACAAAACCATCAAATTATTAGGTCTGGCTGGAGATTAAGTACTTGATATGAAAAAAAAAGGGGGGGCCCTTGTGCAGGGAAATACACTCCTCTCCAGCTGCTCCCAGAGCTGACAGTGCCAGATCTCCAGGCACCCTGAGCAGCAAGGGAACGGACGGAGCAGCTCCGCCTTCCGCTGTGACAGTTTTAGTGTCTGCTTTTCTAAGAAAGCTCCCAGTTTAACAGAACTGATGAGGTGGCATTTTGGGAAAACACTTTCGTGGTTTGTGGGGCACATGTGTGGGGGTCAGATGCTGGTGTCTCACCTAAGCAAAGGCTCGCAGCCAAGCAAGGAGGGGTTGTCCATGTATCCCAGGCCCTGAGTGCTACACAGAGCCATGTGGGAAGGAAACTCCAAAGGCAGCTCACAGAGCCACCTACCTAGGAACCAAAAGCTGCTCAGGAGCACCCCACAGCCCCCTGACCATGCCCTGAGCTCAGCCACATAGCTCTCAGCCTGCTGTGTGTGCCGTGGGTGAGCCCAGCTCTGCACAAGGCAAGAGAGGAGGCCTTGTACCTGACAGAGGCTTGCAGGGTGACACAGACTCTGCAGGGAACACAGGCTCTGCAGGGTGCAATGTGCTGAATGGCCCAGGTGCAGGGAGAGAAACCTCAGCCTGCTCTTGGCTGTCCTCCCAGTGTGACACTGTGGTGACAGTGTGGATGGCAGCAAGACCTGCGGCTCCACCACTCCCCCACCCTCCTCTGAGGGGTGAGTTGGCTGAGTTGGCAGCAGACTCCCCAGACCCATCTCTTCATGCACGTGCCTGGCAGGGGTCACCTCCCATCCACTCTCCCAGCACAGTGTGGACAAGGACACTCTGCCCCCTCATCACAAAGGGCCACTGAAGCAAGGAGTGGGGAGCAGTGGACACCAGCCTGTTTCTAAGGGAACAACTTAAATTTCTTGACTTTGGTTTTTACTGAGCTGTGAAATGGCACTGCTTGTTCCCATGCAAAGACATTCCCTATCAAAAAGGCAAAGGACAAATAATTCATTTTATCTGCTGGCTGCAAACATCCTTCCTGCACTGCCAGGGCACACAGAACCCTGCAGACATGCCGGGGTTACAGGCACGGACTTCGGTGGTATCCTGTATCCCCTTCCCCGCTGCTGAACACCCAGCGACACACCAGAGGGGTCGCAAACGGTGAGAACGTCCACGGCAAGCACGGCTGGGACATTTTTCTTTTCAGAATACGTCTCGCTCTATCACACATGTACCTAATGATATACATTACATATCGTGTCTTATGTTGTACACTGTATCAACAATACTTTGTGTGTGCGACATATTTTCAAACATAGCAAATAATATACTTTCTGGCACACCAGAAGAAACTAATTATAACTGCAATCTCCCAAAGATATATTCATAACAGATTAAAGAAGCAGGTCCCTGATACCCCTTTACTGGCAGAGTCCAGGACTTTTTAAAGTCCAGTCCTTTTAAAACCAGATGCAGACGTGTTCTCTCAGAAGCCATGGATAAAGGACAGGGCACCCACACACTCTCATGTCCTTGGGGGTCCTTGGTGCCCTACCAGGACAAGACTGTGGCCATGTGCTTGTTCTGCTGTGAGACGGCATCACTGTTGGGAGTGGCTGGCTCTGGTAAGGCCGGACTGCTGGTGGATAACACCAGCATGTTCTTTAATCTCTCTGAGCTTTACTTTCTCTTAAAATACAGAAGAAAACATCACAAGACCAGACTCCACTTCAGCATTCATGCACCTAGGCACTCGGCTGGCTGGGATGAAGAATTCAGAGAGCCAGTGTTCCTGTGTCAGGGACCGCCATAAACATGCACACGTGTAACAGCATGGCCAGTGCACAGGGCGAGCACGGACAGTCAGGGTACACAGGGCGAGCATGGACAGTCCGGGGTGCACAGGGCGAGCACGGACAGTCCGGGGTGCACAGGGCAGGCACAGACAGTCCGGAGTGCACAGGGCGGGCACGGACAGTCCGGGGTGCACAGGGTGGGCACGGACAGCCCAGGGTGCACAGGGCAAGCATGGACAGTCCAGAGGAGCAGGAGAAACAGTGTTCCACACTGCTTCTCTAGAAAGTCTGTCCTCGCGCCAGGTACTGGTGGGAGCCAGTTGGGAGCGTGGGTGCTCGGAAAGCCAGACACGCTCCTCGGCCCCTTCCCCAGCTTCCCACTTGCCAAAGCCCCAGCCCAAGCCCCAGCCAGAGAAGGGGTGAAGTTTACATCATGATCAAAGCTGTTACATCACAGGAGCCATTCTAAGTCTGACTGGAGACAGTGTGCAGTTTAAACTAACCATGGGACTTTTTGATAACTGTTTTCACAAATCACAGAACGGTCTGAGTTTTCTTCCAGGGCATCCTCCACGGATGAGATTTTAGAGGCACAGAGCAAGTCAGATTTTGCTTTTTGATCTTGTCTCAAGCTCGTGCAAGGAGCTGGCTATAATCTACAGCTATATTTTAGCTCTGACATTCCAGTACTTTATCTGGACAGGTCTTAGCTGCCCTAAGTCTGACTCATATTTTGTTAAAAAAAAAAGAAAGAAAGAAAAAAAGAAAATTAACATAATATTAATAAAATGTTTTAAAGTGATGGGTTTGAGAGAGACTTGTTTTAACCTAAGTCAATTTGGCTTCATTTTTATGCAAAAGAAAAAAAGATTGTGACTAAGCTACAGTACTAAAGGAATAACAGTTATAAGTATCAGGCACAAAAATTTACCCAGCTGCATTTTTAGATTAAATTCAATGTCATACAAAGTTCATATTCTTATAACCCCCAAAGCTGCCAGTTTCTGTCAAGATTCTCTCTGGAAAATATTTTCGAAAGAGCCTAAAAGTCTCAGCGATTCAAATCAATCAATTTTATAGCTCCATGTACTGACTTCTGTACCAAATGGCATTATATTAAAGCTATAAACTGCCCCAAAGCAAATGATACATGCCATTTAAATAAATGAGCTCTTGAAAACAAATTTCAAAGCCATCCAAAATCCTATTTGGTATGTATTTTCAGGTTGCCTCCATATTCTCTTTCTTTTTTTTTGAAACAGTCTATGTTTTTCAGGCAAGATCAACTCCTGGGTTCAGGTGATGCTCCAGTCTCCGAGGAGCTGAGACTACAGGCAACCACCACCATGCCTGGCTACTGCTAGTATTTTTATAGAAAATTAAAAAACAGGGCAGTGCCTGTTGCTCAAAGGAGTAGGGCACCAGCCCCATATGCCGAGGTGGTGGGTTCAAACCCAGCCCTGGCCAAAAACTACAAAAAGGTAAAAAAATAAAAAACGAGCACCTCCCACATTAAGCTACACTAGAGTCTCCGGATACTCTGCTTTGGTCTATTCTGCCTCCCATTCATATTTCCATTCTGACACATCCACACACATCCAGGGATGCATCGCAGTGGTGAACCCTTCCCCAGATCCAGGCAGGAAACCCAGCCCCAACCCGGGCAGAGGGAGCGTGGGCGTCAGTGACCACAGACAAAGTGGACTGATTAAGCTACGCGCACTGACATGCGGTATCCCCACCACACACTCTGCATGGGGAGCTCCGCCTGCACCCGCTGTCACTCTGCAGAGGAGCCCGAGGACCAGAGCAGACATGAAAACAAGGCAGATGGCTTCCACAGGCGCTGTACAACCTCTCTGCACCATCCCACAGAAAGACCTCTCTCGGACAAAGTGTTTTAACGGTGTGCGATCGACATTGACGCCGCTCTGCCCACCCTCACTGCTGATTCTCCCCTCGCCATTTTCCCTGAGGACCCCTGCGTGCACCAGGCCTTGTTCCAGCAAGGAGCTGTCCAGGGCTCAGCAGGAGGACTGATGGCTAAAGTTTGGGGCATCTGGTCTCCACCCACCCATCCAGGGCAAGTCCCCTTTGCCTCTGTGGGTATCAGCTTAATAGAAGCAAGAAATTAGCCTTGCAGGATTGTTGTGCCACTTCGTGGGATGAGGGGCCCAATTACTCACTAAGCACCCACTACCTAGGTCTGCACCACACGCGCGTCGGTGCAGCCTGAACACCCACACTCACTGCTGTTTGAACGCAGTCACTGCAGCTGCTCCCAGCTTGCTCCAGGACTTCCTTCCACACTTTCCTGACTTTTACAGGCAGGTCTGGCCTAAGAGTTTATCCCTCAAATTGCTAGGCTTTAACTAGGCTGCAGAATAACCCCAGGGGAGTCATCTTCAACCCACCCCCAGAAACACTATAAACCAGTGTTTCGCCAGTTCTTCCTGCTACCCAGCACATCACTAGCCAAGGTCTTCAAACTGTCCAGGAACTGTGAAATGTCAGCTGAGTTTCTGAAGTTCAGTCCACATCAGCTTCTTCATTCCTGCTGCTCCCTTTCCCTCAATCAAATGATGGACAATTGTATCTACCAAAAAGTGATCCACATTCCCTATAGAAATCATAACAGCCAACAAATGGGGACACCTACCTCTTTCAAATTGTAGCTTTTTGTATCTTTGCATAATTTCAGCTGCAACCATGCACTCGATCTAAGAGGGAAAAATATAAACATGAAGCAGAGCGAGCTGAGGGCGAGAATGTAAGGACAGAAAGCAACGTAAACCGGAACAGGACCCACACCCCCGGGGAGCTAAGCAGGGCACGCGGCCTCCGTCACGCAGACAGGACGGTCCAGCACGTGCCTCGTTCTCCTGCAGGTGTCCCTGTTTAGGGCAGGCAGCGTCTGGGCAGCTGATTGCCGTTTCTAATCCTTCTTTGATCAAGAGCTCGACGTATTGTTTCAGGCACTGAAAGAAAACAGAGAAGTGTCTGTAAACATCTTTCCTTCCTCTATGCTGAAGAAATAGGGATGCATTTAAAAAAATGATCGAGCACACGGTTCTGTCACAGTTTTATAGTTTCACTGTGTGTCAAAATGGGGGTTTAGAGTTTTTTATTCATTCAACAAATATTTACAGGGAAGCTATTCTGTGCCAGGGACCGTATGCAGCTTCACAAAGCTAAGGCTCTGGGTTAGAGACCTGCGTGCAACCTCAGCAAACACAAAAGACAGTACCTAACGGCGAGAGCCAGGCAGAGAAGAGGAAGGGAAGGAATATTTTGCAATGCATATGTGCGTAGGAGATGTCACGTACTGCACTAAATTCTTTATTTTCTACTGTTTCGTTAAATCCCTAAAACATTTTACTAGAAAGGTAATACTTTTCCATCCTCCAGGTGTGAAAACTGAGTCACCAAAGAAGGAGCTTGCTGGCTCACCTGCATAAGGGCAGAGTCTAGATTTGAACCCAAGCTTGCTCAGCCAAGACACCCCTGCTCTGCCCACTGAGAACCCCTGTGCAGTCAGCCGTCCTCATTTATGATACTTCAGTCACCTGGCACTTACTCACTGCCAGCTTTTCCTACTGGATAGGACTGTGTGAAATCTGAAGGGAGCTGGAAAAGACCAAGCGGAAGATGAAAAGAACCATTAACGTAAAAGATTCGGCGGCCTGATCAGCACCAACTGACTCTTGCTTTACAGAGTTTGCTAGTCTGGGAAATCTGTGATTCCCTGAAAAGCACATTAAAAACAGCAATGGGAAGAAAAGATATGGTTTTCCCATCAGGAGAGACCGAATTTTGAAGTGCTCACATCAGAACGCAAAGGACACAGGAAAATGGGGCATGAGGGAAGGGAAAGGACGTCACTGTAAAACCTCTCAACAGCATCGCAGACCGACTTTTAGTCACAGGCCTGTATCCTAATAGCAACGTGATTATAATAATACTAGAATATTACAATAGCAATTCAGCTAAAAAGCCCATAAGCTTTTCCAAAGCCACTGCCTCCTCCCCAAAGTGCATAACACATTACAAGAATACGTGGGTATTATTAATAGACAAACGTAAACTGAAGTCCAACCGCAATTCCTATCACTTCTGTGTTTATAACAAATCTATTTCTCTGCGTCTGTCACCCTCATGCCCCTGATCTTCAATCTGAGGTGGTTTAATTTACTTTACAGTAGAGTTGTAAGAATTTTATGCCAGGGAAAGAGTCTTGATGAACAGTGTGGCTCCCACCTTCCTAAGGCTGCAACGTGTTCTCATTGTTAAAAAGGGGTCACGACCCACAGGCTGAGAACCGCTGGTCTAGAAGAATACATGGAAAATGGTACATGCCTGATATATAAAGACAAATTCAATCTAAATGAGTCATTCTCCCTCTTCCAGCAAACCAGGATATTTCATTTATTAAAGACTAGAAAGCATTTTTTTTTATGAAAATGAAGATTAAAGCAATCCTCAAAGAGTCATTTCCCAAAGCTTTTCTCAAAAGCTGTAACTTCATGTATACGCTGCACTGCTGGCGGCTCTAAGCCGAGGGCCTGCAACCCTGCCTGGGTACTGATGGCTGTAGTGGCCCTGAACTTAGATCTCACACACACATACCCCTACATGCGGCCAACCCACTATGGAGAGAGTTCCTCGAGCCGTGAACATGGATGAGCCCAGACTTGAAGTTCTGTGTGAGGTAAAAAATTCAGAGATAAATGCACTGAAACCAATGCAAAGACCTTCCCCTGAATGAGGGAGGGGCAGCACCAGGAAGAGGCAAGTAGTGGGGAAGACAGAAAGTCACACGGGTCCTGGGCAGCTTCAGTGCACCTGTTACAGGGCAGGGCCCTGGGGGCTTAGTGGGTGGGGACGGGTTGCCAAGGTGGCCTGTTGACAGTTGGCAGGTAAGGGGGAAGGTCCTGATCATGGCTGGGTGCGACACGGCAGGGAGAAAGAGCAGTGGCTTTGGAGCCAGGCAGACTAAGCAACCCTCATCCCTCGGTCAGAGGTCATGGGTCAGGTACTTGAAGAGCGGGGGCCACAGCCCCCACCACAAGAGGACAGGGATGTCTGTCTTGCTAGGCTTTGGTTGCAGTAGGAAATGAAGTGTATAAAAGCACCTGTCACAGTGCCTGGTGTAAACACCAGCTAAGGAAATAGTGGCTGGGTTCTCTCTCGTGTTTCTATCTGTGTGATGTTTCTTCCACTTAGTTCTAGGTACTTAAAAAGGGGGAAACCCAAAAGGGTAGCAACAAGATCATTATTTTACCAAGTTTTTCTGTACTGAGTCTCTGGAGGATATTCAAATGCCTTAAACCAACAAGATGCCGGGAACTCACAACATCGTGCAGAACAGTACAGTAAGGATGAAGTACTACTCTTCCCAAGAAGCCAATGCAAGAATTAAAACCTGCGTGAAACAGACGCCCTAGCGGACGTCTCTAAACATTACTTTCCAAGAGTTTACACATGGCAGCGAGGAGCCCGTCATGTCTGGTTGAAGCCGCCCAAGAGTGAAGGCTCTGTGTCATCAGAACGCTCTACCTTCTCCAGACGGTTATGTTCTGAGAATACCAATTTGTCTGCTCCATAGAGATGAGGATCAAGGGCTTGACCTTACATCCATCAAAAGCAAGCCCAACCTTCTTCTAGATAGAAAGTGGCCATGACTCACAAGCTATAGTTTTCAATCTAATAGCAAAATGAGGTCTTAAAATGAACATACAAAAATAGATAAACTTCTATAAGACTGTACGGCCTAAAAGCAGATACTGGCACATGTTTCTACTATCTGATTAAGTATAGATGCCGGTAATCAAATCCCGTCCGAGTACCAGGCTCCATGTTAATCCCTTCACCTGCGTCAGCCACTACACATGCCCAACAATAGGATGAGGCGCTCCCATTTTACAGATGAGACAAACAAGGTTCAGGGAAGTTCAGAGCCAACCCAGAGTCGTCATTTCTAAGTAGAAACACCAGGGCTCAAACCCATGTGTGCCTGATTCCAGAGTTGGTAAGATTTTCTCTGTTTTTTATTTTTTATTTATTTTATTTTTTGAGGCAGGGTCTCATTCTGTTGCCCTGGGCAGAGTGCTGTGGCATCATCGTGTGTAGCTCACAGCAACCTCAAACTCCTGGGCTCAAGAAATCCTCCTGCCTCAGTCTCCCGAGTAGCTGGGACTACAGGTGCTCACCACAATGCCTGGTTAGGTTTTCTATTTTTAGTAGAGATGAGAGTCTTACTCTTGCTCAGGCTGGTCTCAAATGTGTGAGCTCAGGTCTTCCACCTGCCTTGGCCTCCCAGAGTGCAAGTATTACAGGCAGGAAGCACTGCAGGCCTCTGTTTATTTTTTTAAAATTTTTGTTTATCTTCTCAATTAAGAAATTTTTTGTGTGAACAAGTTTGGAGAACCAACGTACAACGTGAGGAGTCAAGTGAGAAGGATACAACTGTGCTGTATTACTGTATCAGGGACTCCGTAAGTCACTCTGGGAGACACACACACAGCAAGCCACCTCAGTACAGTAACCATTCCCCTGCCCTTATGCATCCCAGGGCATCATGTTGTAAACCTCAACTATACACAGTGAAACTTCTTTAAAAAGAACTCACTCATAAGCAATTATGTATTAAGTATATTCTGTTACCTCATGAGGTTTTTCACAAAACGAAGAACAATATGTACCTTAAGTGGGCAAAGTCTGGGTCAACCCAGAGCAGAACCTCCCTCCTCCACCTGCTTAAGACGCTGCAGATGTAAAGAGGATGCCGGGTGCCGGGACCCTCCATGTGGTCGGGTGTGAGGAAGAGACAGGTCCGCAGATCACCCCTGTAAGGTACTGTGCTCAGTGCCCGGAGCGGGGTGGGAGAGTGGGGAGGGTCCCACTGGGCAGGGGCAGGGAAGGCTTCCCAGGGGTGAGAAGAAAAGGCCTGCCAGGAAAACAGGCAGCAGCGTCCAGCAGGAAGAGGGGCACAAGCCACAGAATGTTCCAGGCATTTCATTTTCCACTTTGCTTTCCAGCTCTTTGAAACCTGATGAGGAGACAGCACTGCTGATGTGCTAACATTCCTCCAGTGTGTCAGAAGTCTCTCGCCAAGAAGATGCCGACCACAAAGACATATGTGCCCAGCCCCAAACTACAGCAAGCTTGACTTTTGTTTGTCTCTTCACACGAAGGTCCGGTGGCTACTGATGATCCTACGAGCAGGAGAAAATGCCCAGAATCTGCCCTTCGGGTACTTGTCAGGGACCCATGATTTACAGGTCTGTCCAGGCTAAGGCAGCAGCGTCCCCAACAGTGGCAAGGACATGGGAACTGCAGGGCTGGGTGTTGACTTCAGTTCAAAGAAATGTGACTTGAACGAAGACCTTCCTCTCTAGAGGTCCCGCTTCTTAACACTGTGGAATGAGCCAGGAAAACCCAAAGATGATCAGTCCACAGCTCCAGTGCCCCAGAGAGGGTTGAGCTCTGGAATATTCCCTATGAAGTGCTCCAGTCTTTCTGCAGTCATCAGTAACAGATGGTCTTGTTTTAAGTTTCTCCTGTTAGGTGGCAGGTTCTTTGAAAGCAGGAGCTGTGTATTATTTATCTTTCCCCTCCTGGTCCCTGGCAGAGTGCTAGTAATTACCGAGGGATGAATCAATGCTACACAGACGGGGGGAGGATGGACTCACAGATGAGTGGAGTCTCCCCAGAATAACCAGACACCTGGAGACAGTGTCCTTCCCACCTTGGCAGAGGAGCTGGAGCCCTGAGACTCAGTGCCAACTGCTACTGCTGGGCAGGGGCTCGGGCATCTGGGTCTCCACCCAGGCTGGAGGGAGGACCTCAGAATATCCCCACCACCTTAGGAGGACAATTTCAGCGCAGTTCCCCAAGCAACTGTCACTGAGTGGTCTTGGGACCCTGGACCATCAAAGTGGGTGTGTCCGAGATAGGACCCACTGACAGAGAGCGGGAGGCTGCTCTTTGTTCTCAGGACTGCCTGTTGGGAGCCCTGGACAGTGGCTGCAGAGACAGTGATAAGATTCGATGATAGATGACCCCAGGCTCTGGGTGAGACCCAGGGTGACAGTCAGGAGGTTATGTGCGCCCGGCACATTCTCTTTATTGAATATGAAAACCAGAGGCACAAAGGAGCAAAAATTCAGATTTAACCCAACCAAACTCCATCACAAAAGCCTTTCAGGATGGAGGCATCATGGCTGGGGTTGTGAACCCAGATAATATGAAATGTCAGAAGCAGGAACATGCAGGGACTCAACTACTCCATTCCTCCAAAAAATATTTACTTACTCTGTGCCAACAATGTGAAATTGAGGGAAAAGCACACCGTCCCCTAGCTCAGGGAGGCCACCATGCCGAAGGTGGGGTAAACCCTGGGCTGGGCTGTCATCAGGGGTGGAACACGAGCCATGCTGCCAGATTGCAGGACCAACGTGGTGTGAGTTAAGATGGGGAAGGGGACAGGTGCGTGAGACAGAGTCCCAGTGTGTGACGGTGAGCACGTGTCCTCCACTCAGAAAGAGCAGCATCCCTGGGTTAAATGGTAATAAGGGGACACGTGGTTAACTCAGCCTCATTCGTAAAGGTCTGAATTATCCCATCAGCTGAAGATCATCCCATCAGAGGGAGAACCTGGAAGCTTTTTCTCTGCTTGCTTTTTCCATCTTGTAGAAGGAAGGGCCGGGAAGCCTGACGACTGCTCCCGTGTGGGCATCTCACCAGTGCTGGGGCAGGGTCCAGCCCCCACTTGCTGCAGAAAGTCCTGGATAGGCCTCCCAGGAAAAAAACAGCAAAGCCAATTTGGGGATGAAGAGTCAAGCCCAAGGAGGGGAGGCAAGGAGGATCCCAAGTGTCCTTCCCAGGCAGGAATGTGGGGGGTTTGCAGGGGAGAGACAAGGCAGTTTCTGACCTTGACCAAGAGCGAGACATACCAAGGCCTCCAGAGCAGCCTTTGCTAATTTCCTGAGCAAAGGCCAGACCAGGAGTTAGTGTTTCATTATGGATTGTTAATAGATATCAAATTTCTAGAGGAGGCAAGCCCTCCTCCAGGACACAGGCCACTTCTGGTCCCACGACAAGGGAACAGCATTTATTTTAGAGGATGCTATCAGAGCAGCAAACAGCAAGGATGGGGAAGGGAGGAAGGAGGTGCCTGGGGAGGCACCTGCGGAGGGAGACCCTGTGGGGAAGGGAGGCAGGGAAGGGGCGGGGGCTCCGATGGGGCCAGGCCCCACCTGCAGGGAGCAGCTGGCCCCGCCCTCCTCTGAGGCCAGTTCAGGCACAGGAAGCAAAGTTGCAGGGCTTTCCTGCTCCCTCTGCCCTGCCCAACACACAGGTCCTGGTGACAAGCGGAGTCCCTGCCCACAGTACCTGCAGCACGGCTGTGACACTGCGGTCTGTCATTTATCCTACACTGTCAAGTTACGGACTGAGTTTCCAATTAACTGGGTACAGAGCCCTATCCACCATGTCCAGTGTCTTTTATACTCTGGATAAGGAACAATACACACCAGGTTTGAAAAAGTTGTAACAAAGGGCTCTGAGTGCAGCCCTTTGCTACCCTGACCTCTCCCCGGGGCCCTCCTTGTACTTGCCTAACGGGGACTGTGTGACGGATGCTTCGGCCTGGGATGGGGCAGCGAGATTTCCTGGGGATCAGAGGAGAAAATTCTTCTGATTAAAGAGTCAGTGCCATTGAGACTATGTGTGTGTGTACACATGAAGGCAGGTGAGGCTCCTACCCGGTGCCGTCGAGACTGTGTGTGTGTGTGTACACATGAGGGCATGTGAGGCTCCTACCCAGTGCCCTTGAGAATGTGTATGTGTATGTGTGTACACATGAGGGCACATGAGGCTCCTACCCAGTGCCATTGAGAATATGTGTGTGTGTGTGTGTGTGTGTGTGTACACATGAGGGCACGGGAGGCTCCTACCCGGTGCCATTGAGAATGTGTGTGTATGTGTATACACATGAGGGCACGTGAGGCTCCTACCCAGTGCCAGTGAGACTGTGTGTGTGTACACATGAGGGCACATGAGGCTCCTACCCAGTGCCATTGAGAATATGTGTGTGTGTGTGTACACATGAGGGCACGTGAGGCTCCGACCCTGTGCCATTGAGAATGTGTGTGTGTACACATGTGGGCACAGGAGGCTCCTACCCGGTGCCATTGAGAATGTGTGTGTGTGTGTGTGTGTACACATGAGGGCATGTGAGGCTTCTACCTGGTGCCATTGAGAATATGCGTGTGTGTGTGTGTGTACACATGAGGGCATCTGAGGCTCCTACCCGGTGCCATCGAGAATATGTATGTGTGTGTGTGTACACATGAGGGCATGTGAGGCTCCTACCCGGTGCCATTGAGAATATATGTGTGTGTGTGTGTACACATGAGGGCATGTGAGGCTCCTACCAGTGCCATTGAGAATATGTATGTGTGTGTATATACACATGCGGGCATGTGAGGCTCCTACCTGGTGCCATTGAGAATATGCGTGTGTGTGTGTGTGTGTGCGCACATGAGGGCATGTGAGGTTCCTACCCCATGCCATTGAGAATATGCGTGTGTGTGTGTACACATGAGGGCATGTGAGGCTCCTACCCGGTGCCACTGAGAATGTGTATGTGTATGTGTGTACACATGAGGGTACATGAGGCTCCTACCCAGTGCCATTGAGAATATGTGTGTATACACATGAGGGCACGGGAGGCTCCTACTCGGTGCCATTGAGACTGTGTGTCTGTGTATGTGTGTACACATGAGGGCATGTGAGGCTCCTACCTGGTGCCATTGAGAATATGCGTGTGTGTGTGTGTGTGTGTGTACATATGAGGGCAGGTGAGGCTCCTACCGGTGCCATTGAGAATGTGTCTGTGTGTACACATGAGGGCAGGTGAGGCTCCTACCCCGTGCCATTGAGAATATGCGTGTGTGTGTGTGTGTGTGTACACATGAGGGCAGGTGAGGCTCCTACAGGTGCCATCGAGACTGTGTGTGTGTGTGTGTGTACACATGAGGGCAGGTGAGGCTCCTACCCGGTGCCATCAAGACTATGTGTGTGTGTGTGTGTGTGTGTATACATGAGGGCACGGGAGGCTCCTACCCGGTGCCATTGAGAATATGTGTGTGTGTGTACACATGAGAGCACATGAGGCTCCTACCTGGTACCATTGAGAATATGTGTGTTTGTACACATGAGGGCATATAAGGCTCCTACTTGCATTTCAGCTCATCAACACTACAGCTCTAAAAAACAGGTAGGTAAATTTAACACAAGGATTACGTGCCCTGGAGTCAGGTACTACAGCCCCAAATGTCCCAGAGTGGGCCACTGGGCCATCTGGATCCTTCTCTGCTGCTTCAGCCCTTTCATGAGACAGTGAGTTCTGCCTGAAGGGGGCACTAGGAATGCCAAGAGATTGGGAGACAGTGGGACAGGGAGACACCACGTATTCCACAGGTTTCTATGAAGAGATGACACAGCAGGGCATTTATCTGGTAGCACACGGGCTACCAACAAAGGTGACTCTATCCTCACAATAAGACCCTAAAAGCCAGAGATAAAAATGGAGAACGCTCAGTCTGCGATGTGTGAGTCATGTCAGCAGAGAATCTGGGTGGCCAGGTGCTGTCTCAGGACACCGCAGGTCAGGACAGGAGGCTGCTCTGCACACAGGGGACACTTGTGCTGGGCGCTCATGCCGCTGGAGCCCCCACTCTCTGGGCTTTCTCAGCCCTGGAACTCACCCCCCGCATCCCAAGTCCCCCTGCCCTCTAGGGCTGCCTTTTCCACATCTGAGAGTCGAGACCAGAATGAGGCCCTCTGCCCAGCAGAGGCAGCCCTGTTCACTGGTCCCCCAGACCCCAGAGGAGATGCCTGACCTTCCCCATCAGTTATGTCTGCCTCCATCACATAGGAGAGGTAAATGAGGCTGCCAGGGTCAGAAACAGCTGGCCACTCAGTGCAGGAACGCTGGACTCCAACTGCCATGCTTTGCTCCAGCCCCTTCTCCCTGGAGATGCACGTACTTCAGCACTTGGGTGGAATTCTGCAGTGATATTTCTTTTCTAAGAAAGCCTCCCTTCTGTCTAACACTACCTTCTACCTTCCCGTGTCCATCCCCAGGAATAAGACAGTGTGGCTCCTCTGGCCACAGGCCCCAGGGCCCCTCTCCGCAGCTTGAGGTGACCTGGAGCCTACACAGAGGGGAAGCCATTTGACAGGGGACCACGGCCACTACGTTCCCTCTCCCGTCAGTCTGCTGGCACACGGGTGCTTCCTTCTCTCCACACCACACTGAGCTACAGACAGAAGCTGAACTATCTGCAACATCTAACTTTTAATAAGTAGTTATGGACGAAACAATTGCACTGTCTCCCTGTCTCTTGGCATTCCTAACTCCCCCCTGTTTAAAAAAACAGTTTTAGCTTCTTCCTTTCACATCCCTGGACTTAAGCTTTTGGTCTGAATTAAAGTAGCTTATTTGTTTTTATTACAATTCTCTAAAAACAGAAAACCAAAACAATAAAGATGACAAAAATGAAAGCCATCACAAAAAGGCCAGAAGAAGGGAGCGTTTCCAGGGGAGAATCCAAGCCAGGAAGTCAACAGCAGGCAGGTGGCGGCAGGTGGCTGCAGGTGGCTGCCGGTGCAGCACACACTACACCTCCCAGGCCATCTTCAGCAGAGGGACATCTATTCATACCTTCAGGCAAGAGGGGGCAACTCTGCCCCAGCTAGCTCTGTAATCCGTCCACAGGCTGGGCCATCCAAGCTCATCTGGCAATGACGAGGAGCCCCATGTGCCGTGTTAACTGCATGGAGGCCCTTCTCATCACTGAAAAATGTCAAAAGCAAATGTCCTTTTCTCCAGGCTGACACTGGGCCTTTAATGAGGCACATCTCTGGGATGTCAACCCCAGTGTGGAGATCAATTCACTTCCCTTCAGCCCCTGAGCCTTTCCTGAGCAGCTCTTCCGAGTCCTGCACTAAATTAGGTGCTTGGGGGATAGAGACGGAGCCAGAAGCTCATCCGCCCTTAAGAAAGTCTGAGTTACCATGAACAAGAAAACAGAAGATTCAGATATAAAGGTTTGCAAGGCTCAGTCCCCTTGTCTATAACATGAAGATAAAAATATTCACTGTGCCTAAATCCCCAGGAGATCGTGTAGCACATATAGAATAAAGCCTGGAAACACCAGCAGGAGGAGGAGGGTGCCTGGTGTGCAGGGGAGTAAGATGGTTTGAGTGACAGACTTTCATCAAGGCATTTGGGAAATTCACAGGCAGGCTGCCCACACCGGCCACACAGACAGCAGCCAACTGCAGAAGCCACCTTTTCCCTTTTTATAGTTTGAGTCTTTTCTTTTTTTCTGTCCTTATGAATGATAAATGTGGTATTTTATTTTTCAGCTCTATTAAGGTATACATGGGTCACTACAAAAGTTTTGAGATACACAAAAATCAAGAAATGTAAAATCTGTGTAGCTGGAAACAAAGGAAGCCCTCCCAGCCACGCTGATAAGCCGAGCAAGTGGAAACTCACGGGGCAAAATGAGAAAGGACGCTGGTGCCTGTGTTTCTTGGAAGTGAAATCACGGACCGTTCCACAGTCTTTCTCAAACTTAAAACCTGACAGTATCGAAGATGAACGATGTCATGTTTTGACGTATATATGCCCTGGTGACCACAACTAAGCTAATGAACTATCTGTCTGTCACCTCACATACTTACCATTCTGTGAGTAGGTAAGGAGAACACTTAAGACCCGTCCTTAGAGAAAATTTTAAGTACCCAGTATGGTGTTCTTAACTCAAGTAATCGTGCTCTATCAGGCCTCTAGACTTCCTCAGCCTGCATCACTCAAACCCTGCACCCTGTCTCCTCTGCTCCCCACGTCTTGCAACCTTTGGCAACTACCCTCCTACTTTCTGCTTCTGGAAGAAAAATCAAGTATAATTCAGGGAGATTAAAAAAATTAAAACTCACACATCCATTTTTCTTTTTTTCTTTTCTCTGATGGACAGAATTTGGGACTTGAGTTCAGCTCCAATCCCTAACTTCTTGAGTTAGAAGACCCCAAGGTCATTAAGTCCCCCTAAAATGTTTGTGACATCTTAAAAAAGTTTAAATGTGATCGCAAGATGTCTAGTTCCAGTTTAACACTAAAGCACTAAAAGATGGCACTCTGGACTGATTCCTTCAGCTACACATAGCCCCTCGGTTGGCACTGTCACAATCCCGGGCATGTGATCATTACATACAATTTAAAATGTGGTGTGGAGAAGCCTCTGCTGTCTAGCCAGGGGAGCATGTGTTATGAGCAGTGTTCTACACTGTGTCACTCCCATGTAAATTCTGTCACGGGGACTGTTTTTGCAACACAGTTACCGTCATGCAGTGGTTCTCAACTTTCCTAATGCCACGGCCCTTTAATACAGGTTGAGAACCGCTGCCATAACGGAAACCTGCCTGGGGAGCCTGCCTGACCGACAGACTCTTCTGAGAAGCTTGAGCAGACCTGTACAAGGAGGGTCCCTCACCAGGCAGAAGTTCATCCAGAGGTTTTCTCGGTGTCTCTTAGAATGAAAGCAAAAACCTGCTCCTGCAATTATTTTAAACACGCATCTCATCCAGACAAGACTGACCAGGGTACAGAAGATGCACTGGCACTGGGAGATGGTCGTCATCTGCTCCACGGGGTACTCCCCCAGACACAGCTTGCAAGACACCAGGGGGTCGAGGGCCAGGTCCCAGGTGGGCCGGTACCGTGCTGTGGTCATTGCAGAGCAGTCTGAAACGAGAGAATTACAGACGGCATCGTCAGACCTTCTGCCACCAGCCTCCACCAGACCCCCAGGGGTCACGTCCCTCTGCTGTAGCGGGGGCCCAGGCAGTGGCCAACTGAGTGTTGACGGGCCAGAGGTTTTAGACAGCTCATTTGAGTCCTCTGCTAAGTGTTAACCCTGGCTCCCTGGATTGGGTCTGTGTGTGTTCCGTTCCCCATTCCAACGGTAACCTGCATGCCAACCTTCCCGGCAAAGGGCTCGCCCCTCCCCAACTTCCCCCACCCAGACGTGCATTTAGTAAGACACCTGCCAACCAGGCCCAGAAGGGCAAACCTGAGCAGCCACGGGAGAGAAGCTTTGTTACAAGAGTGACTGATCGGATTTAGCTGATCTGCAGTGCCACAGACACTTAGCAAACACGAGGATGAGCCTGGGGAGAAGAGTCAGAGCAGAAGGCCTTGGTGAGAGAAGAGGCCTGAGTTTGGAGTAGAGGTCACACATCACACAGTGAAAAGGAAGCAGACCATGAAGAAGAGGAGGACAGGGCCTCGTGTTGTCCCCTAGGTGGATGGCAGAGCAGTCCCCTGCTTGGCTGTCACAGTCAGAGCCACATTCCCAACTCCCTCTACCCACAACCAGCTCAGAGACTTAACCACGACCAGCCTCTACTGTGTACCTATACAATAGGTGGACAGTCCCGTCTCTGGCGGTATGGGAAGGATAAAGAGAGACCGTATGAAGGGCCTGCACACAGCAGGCACTCAGTAAAACCCTCTCTCCCCTTCCCCGTGGTGTGTCCTCAGATTATCCCTCCATGAGGAAGCATCTGATCACGTCCCAGGCTCTGCGGTGAGGTGCTGGATCTTAGCGTCACTTGTGCAGGTGGCCCTTAAGGGTCAAGGGGCTGTCAAGACTTTTAAATGTACGTCCTTTTCTCAAGTTTTACAGTCATAGCTCAGTGGGTGTCACTGAGCAATATTTAGTTAGGACAAGACACTCGCTAAATTCCATGCAGAGCACCCCAGGAAGGAGATGACATGGGTAACCCAGAAGGTGGAGTCTGCACAGTCCTGAAAACCCAGCCAGCAGACAAGACACGGGATAGGGAACAGGAGAGGCAGGCACATGGCAGACGGAGGAGGAGCCCCGGACAGCAGGGCTCATGGAGGTGGCCCAGAACCTGTGCTGGACATGGGGACAGGCGACCCCCACGCAGGAGGATTCTTACAGGGCAGTCCGCACCTGTCAGTTACTTAGTCTAGAATAACTGCATTTCCTATTGTGACCAAAGGACATGGGTACCAATTCAAGTGATTTGGGAACTAGCTGGAGCTTTCAAGCTAATATTAGCAAGTACCATAATTTGACGTGAAGCTGGTGGGGCCATACATTAGATCATTCGGGGTGTCACCTTGATTTCTGGGAATGTGAAGCTTCCCATCCCACTAAGGTCATTTCACACGGAATAGCACTCTACACCTTGAATTTATTATTTTGAAGATCTACGAGGGTTTTCTAGATCCTGAGCTTATGGGGCATGATTTATTTCCTTTCTATTTCTCTGTGTTTTCTACTGTTTTAATCCTTAATCATTTATTTTTCATCTCTTTGCAGTTCATGGTAAAAGTGGTAATTATATTTGATTAAGAATGTTAGCCAATTCCATTATTAGGTATATATGCAGAAGGAGGGTGTATACCAGAAGATAAAAAATCATATTATATTATTTCTTTACAAACACCTTGTTCATTGATGTGTTTACTTGTTTATTATGCTTCCCACTGTTTTGATACAAGCTAGAGATGAAGCTTTGCTTTCTTCACTGCATCATTCCCCACCTAGAATAGCACCTGGCCCAGACAAGGCATTCCCTTTTTATTGATGGAACAAATACTAAAACCAGTCATTCATTTTAAAGAAGAGAGTGTACGAATTTTAGAAAAAAATTGCCAAAAATTCAGGAAGGGTGAAAAAACATACATTGGTAAGTATTTTGTTGTACAGAAGTTTATTTTTATTAAATCACTAATATGTTTTCATTTTATAGATGTTTTCAGTAAGTACTGAACTCATGCAAATACTAAAATGGCATTTATTTAACTACTTCGTTGTCCCAAAAGATTCCACCAGCAAAGCTGGTAGAATATGCAACATTTTGGGAGTTTTGGATAAACTTTTAGAAGAAAAAAATCAAAGAATAAATGGAGCTAGATTATATTTGGAAATGCTGTTTTTTCCCTTAATAGAAAATATTTGAGCTTACATCAAAGATGTCCAAGATATTTATGTTTTATTTACAAATAGCAAAATCTTTATAGGCTTGTGCTTTAAACTATACAAATTTATCCCAAAACTCAGAATTTCTACCAAGCTTACAAAGTCATTTGTCAAACGAAGCATTTCCTTTTAATCTTCAGATTGGATGGTAGAGAATCTAGCTAAGTAAAAGAATACACATAAAATTTAATTTTTCTAATTCTAACAAGCATAAATTGTCATTTGCTAAATGTAAGTTTCTGTTTTGACACATTAATCTTGTCTTGTAATCTACATCAGTATTCTCCTTAAAGGAAAAAAAAAATAAAAATAGTCAACAAAAAACCATTAAGCTGCTCCTTGCAGCACCATAGGGATTCCCAGGCAGTCACATGGCCGTTAGATTGGATCTCTGCTGTAGTGGAGTACAACGGACCTCTAATGTCACTTGTGAGATATTATGGAACGTTCAGTCAGAGCAAAGGAACTGACACTTTTTGAAAGGAAATTTAATATATTACATATTGTCCCTCTTGACTCTTGTCCCAAGTCTCTTGTCCTTCTAAAACTGCCAAATCCCTATCAGCTGCTATCACACAGGCTCTGTCACATCCGGTTTAATGCAGAAATCTTAACTTTAATTAGATACTTTACAGGAACTTTAAATCATGGTGGGTTTATAGTGCCTTAATCAGTCAACTATAAAATAGATAAACGTGGGGATTTTTTTTTATTTTAGCATTTCATTTACAACTCACGGAGATTGAGCTTTTTTATCACTAAAGATTTATCTAAAGTTGAGCTGTGTTGAATGAATAAATTTCTCATGCTCCCTTCCCTTCCTCTAAAAGAGTGAAGAGATGGCCATTCATTACCATGTATGTTGTAAATAGTTTAGTCCATCTATCTGCTTTTATTTTCTCTTATCTCTGTTTCATTCTGCACCCCATGACCAGATTGATCCTTATAAAACATCTCTTCATTCACATTAATCTTTGGCTCAAAAGCATTTCTTGCTTCTTCTTCAGGATTCTGTCCAAAGCCCTTTATGTTCCATTCAAGTTCTTTCATTCACCACCTTTCACCTTCCACATCCTTTTTGCCACTATTACCTTCCCTAAACCCTCCAGTAGTGATCCACTTAGGTTTCTCACATCATTTTTCTGGAAAAGGGCCTTCTTTTTGTTTTCTCATGGAATAGCTGGTTGTGCACAATGAGTTCTTTGAGTATACCCTCAGAAAGATATCCCCCTTCTTGTATATTCCCATTACACGGTATTTTCTATTAATTATATATTTCTTTGACACAGCTTTGGCCTTAAAGATTAAATTCTAAAATGCTTTTTATTTTTGTGTGCTTCTATTGTCTCCAAAAGTAGATTATGAACTCCTTGAAGGAAGAAGCTATTTTCCAAAATTCCTTTTATCACTTATCTCTGAAGCACATTGTTCTTTACATGACAAGCACAACACTGATGTTCTTTAAATCATGTATTTCTAGATTCAAGAAGTAAGCAAACTTTATAAATGGAAACACCGAGGTCCTGAATCATTAGTTAACGTGCCTTAAGATGACTGGTAACCAAGGATCTAATTTGCTTGATTGTTAAATATGTTTTCAACCTACACCAAAGTTATATTCCTTTGTTATTTAATTGGTTGTTCCTAAACCAAATAATTTATGAAATACATTGCTTTAATAAAGAATAAGCACATAAATTTGCATGCATATAACTTCATATGTGTATTTATAAATAAACATAGGGATAAATAATTTTTAGTTCAAGATACGTATATTTCAAATGCAATTCTAGAAACTCCATTTCAATAATTTGTAAAGTAAAAAACAAAATGCAAGAATTATGATGACAGTAATAACACTGAAAATTGAATGTGCATTGAGTGACATGACCAATAATTCTAATGGGAACAGACTATTACAAGTTCCCAGGATCCTGTTAAACTTTATGTTCTATCTTAAAGCTCTGTAAATATGTCACTGAATTGACAATTTGTCAGAACACTGACAATAGTTAAATTTAATACCTATAATGTTTCAATGTAGTGGATAATTACAAGTTCTATTTTATAATGAAGGCTTTAATTCACTGGTATGTGAAAAACATGAAGAAATAATGTTACTGAAGAAATAAATTTAACAAATATTTTTAAACCAACAAGAACTTGGATTCTGGTTAAACTTAGCTGACACACATTGGATTTATCCTCTTAAAGTTCTTTTTTTCTGGGCAGTTTGATGTTAATGTCACGCAGTGTCACTTACCATCTTTCAAAATGGTTTCGCGTTCTGTGCCATCTATCTTCTGCCGACCAATTAGGAAACTGGTAGTGTCAGCAAAGTAGATATAATTGGTTTCTGCGTGAAAATCTAAAGCACGAGGGTTTACCAGATTTTCTATGGGGATCATGTATTCATCAGCTATCTTGGTATTCAAGTCCATTCCTCTAACAATTCCTGGGCGTCCTTTCCCATAAAAGAGGAACAACTCATTCTTCGGTCCTGCAGAAGAAAGATTACAAACATAAACAACTGATGCTGTCTAATCTTCTTTACACTGCATAATGCCGCTTTTTAATTAACTGGCACAATTAGCGTTTTTAAATTCAGTACTAAAAATTAAACTCTAAAATATGCCAAATGTATCTTGGTGCAAGAAGGCTAGCTAATTGCATTACTTTAATTAAAATAGAAATTACTTCCATGAATGAGTTATATTTAGTTAATTATTCTTTTGTCTGTAACTGTCTGTATAGCAAAAACATGATGGACGTATCATTGGAAAAATTGTAACTTGTAAAATGGGCATTCACTAAAACATCTGGCACATTTAATTTTATAATTTATTGTGATCTCACACTTTGTATAGATACTAAGTGTAGCATTCATTACGTTTAACAATGCTAAAAATGTTAGGACATTGACGACTTACCACCCTAGAGTTTATATTTATAAACTGTCAGGTAAAACAACCAATCATACAGTATCACCAACTTACATATGAATATATGGTAGTTTCCTAAACATGTGACTTATTCTTTAAGAAATGAAATCAAATGCCAGTTATAGCATCACTTATTTTTCCAAATCTTAATTTGAACATTAGTAGCTGATGCTGTCTGCCAGTAACTCTGATGTACAATACAGGCCTTATCAAAAACAAAACAAAACAAAAACCTCAAACAGAAAAACTGTCTCCTTAGTTTAAAATGTCAGAGTCAACATAGTTTTTATACAGAGTGAATTAACTCTTTTGCACTTCTATATGAAAATAGATACAAGTCTCCAATTACTAGAGCCTCTTATGCTTTTTTTCCTGTATAATTTTAAAAGACATAATTGCTTTGTCTGAAAGGAGAAACATATTGAACTTTATTAATAAAACTGAAGAAACCAAAGATTCAGCTGTGCTTGGATAACAACACAATAATGGAGATTCTTAGTAAAGTAAATATATTATAGAAAAATTAGAAAAAAATAAAAGAAAAACTAGCAATTACAAATTTAATATATAAAGTAAAAATAAATTAGATCTGTCCCAGATCTTAAGAATATTTCTAGTATGGTGGAAGACATGCATGAGCCCCAAACTCACCACTTTTATCTTAGAAACATCCAATATCCTGATTGTTTATTTATCGTATATTTTTAAACGGAATTTTAGCACTTAAGTAGTGTATTTCCAAATAGTATATTGTTTAATTTTACATGGTCTAACTACATGTAATTAACTCGGAGAATTAATTACATTCTTATTATATTCTTGATATTTATTCTCATGGTTATACTTCATTCATTTTCAATGCTGTATAGTATTACTTTGTATGACTATCCTAAATTTAACTTATCTAGCTATTTTTCTAATTTATATTTATCCATATCAAAGATGCACTCTATTTTATATTTTGTTATTGTTTAGTTTTAGTACAAGATTATTTTTGATGTTGATCCATTATTTTGAGCATTTATTTTTTCCTATGTGATATATGATAATTTACTAAGGGATTTTCTAATAGTTTTATGTTTTCATCATTATAATAATACTGAGAAAGGCATTTTTTCCAACAAACCCTTTCACACATTTTCTTTGATCAAATTACAGGTAAAATTATATGAATGAACATTCTTCTCTTTTCCCTCATGGCCTCTTAACGTCTACCTGATTTCAAAGGTACTTTGTTGTAAAAATAACATTTTTACATTACATTTAAAAGCAGTACTACTTTATTTGAAAATTGTTATTTCCTGATATATTCTATCAACATTGAATGCATACACACATTTGCTTTTTTCAAAAACTGTCATCTTAAAATATGGGCATTTTATAAATTTAAGGACTTTTTGTCAAGTCATTAAGAAATCTTAAAAAATATTATTTTTAATGGTAGCATATTCTCTACTAGAGAAGCAATATAAGAAGGTCAGCTACATACCTATTTTTGACTATTTATGCTGTTTTTGAGTTTTTGTTATTATAAATACATTTACAATTATTAACGATTTCCTCAGTCAACCTAGGCCAGGTGCAGTGGCTCATGCCTGTAATCCTAGCAATCTGGGGAGCTGAGGTGGGTGGATTGCTTGAGCTCAGGTGTTAGAGAACCCCCTAAGCAAGAGTGAGACCCTGTCTCTACTAAAAATAGAAAAACTGGTTGGTTGTGGTGGTGCACACCTATAGTCCCAGCTACTTGGGAGGCTGAGGCAAGGGGATTGCTCAAGCCCAAGAGTTTGAGGTTACTATATGCTTTGATGCCAGGATTTCAAAAAAAAGAAATTGGATAACTTGTCAAACAATGTTATCAGTTATGTGGCCATTATATGTAATATCAAATGTTTTCTAGCAGTGATATAAATGTCTATTTGCAATGCATAAAAATGCTAGTTGTACCATACCCATTCTTGCTAACATTTGTTTTTATTTTTAATGTATCCATTAAATTGGTAAAACTGCTACTTCAATGATTTAATGTGTGTGTGTTTATGCATGGATGGGTATATGTTTTCAATAAGAATCATAACTATTTCCCTCATTGTGTGTTTCCTTAGTCATTTTTTAGCATTCTTCTATACCCACTTTAAAGTTTTTTAAAGTTCTTCTAACCCTGGGCAATGTAGCAAGACCCTTTCTCTCCAAAACATTAAAAACTTATCCAGGCACGGTGGCATACACCTGAGGTTCTAGCTACTCAGCAGACTGAGCCAGGAGGATTGCTTGAGCCTCGGAGTTGGAGGTTGCAGTGAGCTGTGATCACACTGCACTCCAGCAGCAGAGAGACACTGTCTCAAAAACAAATGAATGAGAAAAAAAAAAAGAAGAAGAATTTTCTTTTACTGTCTACTTGTACTATAGACAATTGAAATGTATAAACTACGTTTCACACTTGCTCGGACAGCCAAGGTTTCTGTTTTTCATTTAAGTACCCCAAACCAGGTATACTAGCTCAAGTTTGGAACACAGAAGTGCAGCAGGGGTCCTCCTTTTGCAGCTTCTGCTGGTCTGCATCTAATGGAAATTCTGAATTTTTCCACATCAATCTTCTTCTATCACATTTGTGAATATCAAGAAATAAGTAACAGGTGGTTTCTCTCTCTCCTCTTTTTTTTTTTTTTTTACGATTCAAGACTATCAGATGTAGCATAGTTCTGGAGCCATAGTTGTGGTGCAAGCCTTCTAATCCCTGGATCTCAGCTAAAATTCTATGTTTTTGAAGTTAACATTTCCATTTATGGCTTATTGGTGCCCTAGCTTTTGACTGTGGCAGATGTTCCAGTTTTCAGGCAGGCTAGTTTAATTGTGGTTTGGGCAAATGTTCCAAAAACCCAGTCTAGAAGCTACTGTTCCAGGCATTTCAATGATTTTGTAAGCATCTATTTGCATTAAATCTCTTTCTGCATAAAATAACTCGAATTTTTTCTGAATACTATGAATGCACCCAAGTAACACAGTATGTTAGGAATTACATTAAATCATATGTGGTCTAATCTTCTCTTCTTCCCCAAACATGTGTACATATGTATGCACACACACATGTATGTGTATGTGTGATTTATACTTTTGTAGGACATACCATCATTTCTTAAGTGGCATGTAGACCAGTTATAAAACCACACACTCATGTACGTATACCACAAACTTCTATCTTGTGGCTTCAAACTCAACACCCCGAATTATCCAAAAGTCCACTGCAACATGAGCCCTGCATGTTAACTTAATATTTTAGCATTTCTGCAATTACTTGAAGTCTTCATTCAATATTGTATTTTCAAGGAACCATTCTGACCATTCAATATGAAATTGCAAACTCCTCCCATTCTTGACACTCTTTATATAAAGCACAATTAAATTATTCTGATATGTTTGAAAATAAAACAAAGATATGTCTAACAGACAGAACACTGATAAAACTGTTAAAAATCTGATGTCTGCATAGCTAGCATAGCTTTGGTTACCTAAAAAAAGTTATGAATTTAATTTCACTTCATAATCTTTGTGGATAAAGTGAAGCATGACTATATGTGGATTTCTGTCGGACCAGATAACACACCCATGAGTAGGAGCAGCGGCTTGGTTCAGATGAGAGAATATCTGGTCCATTAATGATTCTAGCTCATTAGCCCAAAAACATTCTTTAGGGGTTTAAGGGCAACTTCTTCCTAAAAATCTCTCCTAAAGTATATTTCTCTAAGATCAATACATTTAGTGACTCCTCAGACTTATTAGTTTCTCATTTGCATCATTGGATAAGAAAATTAAATACTGATTTTCAGAAAAATGACCAGTATGCATTTGCAGACAAATTTCAACTGATTAAATCTCCTGGCATTACTGATATTGATGCTGCTAATTAATACTAAAAATGCCTTTCTGAAGCGGCAGCTGCTGGCTACAGAAGTTGAATGTTTGATTTTAACAACATACTTTTGCATGATCTGCCATCGCTTCCCAAGTTGAAGCCAGTCCTGCAGCGGCAGGTCCGTGTTTTGTAACTGCTGCTGAGAAGACAGATGTGTGAGCATCCCCCTGGCATTCCGTAGGCATCCAGTTCACAGGCGTGGCTTCTGACTACAACAAATAAAAAGCAGCATGTGTGAAATTCTCCAAAGATAAGATAATTATGTGCTGCGCTATGTCAAAACTCTTACCACCTAAACAGGGAATCTTGGCAAAATTTTGTATACCCAACTATTTAGTACCATTTGATTATGATATGAGTTTAAATCCCATACCGGAAGGGATAGGGACTTACAAAAATCTTCCTAAAGCTTCATTTAACAAAAAGTTCTGAGAAGTAAAACCTGTTTATATTCACTTAAACTCTTCACATAAAAGCAAAATAAAAATACCATGATTTTTTAAAAATACTAAATTATACATTAAAATTATCCTGGGTTAGGTAGGTACACAGAGAAAGGATTTCCTTTGAAACAATCTATCATATTGGTGTAGGTGCCTAGAAGAAATAGGATTTATTTACTGTCTATAATTTGCTGAGAAGGGCTGAGGCAAATTATTTTGAAAAATTTTAAGTCTATTGTCATTTTGAGAACCTACCACAAAATAAAGCATGTGCGGGGATATGTGATCATAATTACCAAAAGGTAGAGGCTTAGTCTACAGTAGAAAATGAGGACTAGAAGGACATTTTGTGAATGCAAGAGCTAGAAAGGAAAAAGAAAACAAAGGGAGTAGCAAATGGAGAAGATGATATAAGGAAAGATGGGTCAAAGAGAAAAGAAATAGTGTGTGTGAGGTCAGAGAGATTTTATATAATATTGTAATTATATTTCTTTTAGATCACCACTTAGTTGAAATTATGATGAATACCATAGCAATTTTCTTTTAATAATAAAATTGCTATGCTTAAAAAAAATTGTCTTGTTCTATTTTTATTCCTGTGGAAAGATGGGTAAATGCAGTTTTAACTGTTTTCCCTGCCATGAGTAGTCCTTTTGTTTTCCAACCTTGCTTTCTCCTTTCATCTAATCAGCAACTCCCTACCTTCTCACTTTGATCATTGTTTTTGCTCTTGCCATTGGATTGTGCCCGTCAACATGCATAAGTGCCATTATTTTTACATCTTAAGGAAAACCCTTCTTTAACTCAAATTCCCATGGCAAACCTTCAAATAGGTCCTCATTTCCCTACCTCACCTACCATCCACACTTCTCAAAGTTATCTATGATCATTTTCCACAATTCTTTCTCTTCCTGTCTTTCTCAAACCCACTCTACTCAGATATTCACTTCATCCTGAAACTGCCCTTGTCAGACCCTAAAGAGCTTCGTGCTTTTAAACCCAATGGTCAATTGGATTTAACAAGCTTCTACTCAGTATCCTATTTTTGGTCACTCCTGTTCTTCTTGACTTTCTTTTGGCGTGTCCCAGTGTCCATTATATGGAATTCTTGTCATCTGCACTTCTCTGCCCTTCCTTGGTGCTCGCATGGAGCATCAAGGCTTTAAATATCAACTATGTGTCCATGACTCCCAAATTGACCCATGTAGTGTGGACTCCCTCCACAAACTCTAGATTTGTGTATTCAAATACCTCTTTGATATTTCCACTTAAAAAACATCTGAAGTACCCTATGCAAATTAAACTTATTATCTTTGCCTCATATCTGATCAATAGTTAGTTTCCCCAATCTCAAAAATAACTCAGTTGTTCCAGTTGCTCTAGGCAAACCACTGTCGCTTTTGATTCCCTTTTTATTTATATTCCATATCAAATCCATCATAAAATCCTCTTGTCTCTACCTTTGTATAGATAGTTCACCACAATCTTGGTCTATTCTCCCGTCCTTCTAACCTTCCTGCACAGCCTATCGTCAACATAGCCATTGATTCTATAAAAATGTCAGTCAGATCAAGAGACATTTTCTGTTTAATGCTCCCCAAGGGTTGAAATCTCATTAAAAATATAAGCAAAAGTTTTTCCAATAGTCTACAGGTCCCTGTTTGTTGTAGACCTCCTTCATTTCCCCAACCTCAGTTCCTGTGTTTGTTGCTTTTGTTCATTCTGCCCTAGAGACACTTGCTGCTTCTGGAACAATCTAAGCATGTTCTTCCCTCATGGCCCTTGTGCCTGCTCATTCCTCTAGCTGCGTGCACACCCCCATGCCTCTCTCCTGCAATTCCTTGAAGCCTTCATTCAGTACTATATTGTCACTGGGTGTCTTCTGACTATTCAATATAAAATTACAAACTCCTCCTGTTCTGGATGCTCCTTATACTTCTTACCATCTTTATTTTCTCCATAACACTTATTACCTACTAATATAACACATAATTTACTAAGTTATTTTTCCACTAGGATGTAAATCTCACAAAGGCAAGAATATTTCATCTATTTTCTTCACTGCTGCATTCTCCATAGACTAGTTCCTGGCACATAATAGATAGTTCATGAATAATTGATGAATGAATAAATGCTACTATTAAACTCTAAAAGGTTACCCACACAGTTCAACATTTGAATTTGCTGTAAACATATTTGTGATAATATGCTGCTTCCACTGGATGCATGTTAATATTTAGATAATTCTAGATTAGTTTGAATTTGTGGCAGAAATACAAAAAAATGATAAAAATTTTGAGATTTTTATGCTACATTGTTCCATATGACTGAACCTATATTGTATTGATGAATAGCATCACCTACCTCTTATAAGCCATAACTACTGTGTGCTTTAGAAAAACAATTAGAAACATTGCATTAAAAGTTATTTTTAGTGAACAGGTGTTAAAGAATAATCGGGATGTTAATTCAAGAATCCAACAGCTATGATAACTGATGGATATTTCAAGGCAGTCATTTGATTGGAAATTTGTCCTCAAAATGACCCCAAAACCCCAAACTTCAACTTCTGGTTTTTCATAGATCATAATCCCAAATTTCTTCCTGAACTTAAGTCTAGCTATCATTTCAATTCTATAGTTGTAGAAACGATTCATTAGGAACTGAACAAATGTCATGATTCACTAGGAACTGTCACTTAGACTTGTGAGGGGAGCTCTGTTCCATTTAACAAGCAGACTTGCACACTTTTCCTGTCAAAATAAAGAATTTATGATTCACTCATTTTAACACATACAAAAGCACAAGGGCTACATTCCCATTCAATCTACCATCATGAAAGTTGTAAAGAAGTCTTACAACTTACCTGTTGGTTGAGTTCTTTTTTGATAAATTCGAATTCCTCGAGCATTTTCCATTTTAATTAATGAATGAACATCAGTGCCATTAAATCGGTTTATCCTTATAATATTGAAGTTATCAGAATTGGTTGCATACAAATAGTCTTCAAACACAGTTATACCGTAAAGATGTCTGATCTATAAAGAGGTTTGAAAAATAACTGTGATTTTTAATTATACAGCTTTCAACTTGGAAGAAAAACTGATTGCTATTTACTAGTGTGGAAAATGGCAATAGTAAGAGAGTCACAAGAATGTTATCATTTACTTTCTGTCAAAGAATTCAACATTTCACTAATTTAAATTTTTCTTCTGTAGAAGAAAACATTATGCAGTAGTGGGTAAAGCAGTTCCAAATGTGTGGGAGAGAAATTTATTCATGTTTCATTAAGAAAACATCTTTAGTACTTATTATTCCAAGGCAAGTGAGAACCAGACTTGCAAGCATATTTAATAATATGCTTATGGTGCTGTTATATATAATTTGAGATGTTTTTATGGACTACTTGTCCATGTAGTCATGGATGTGGGGAAGCTACAAATGTATAGTGCTGCCTATGAAAAAAAGATAATGAGAAAGTACCTCTGAAATTTGTTTTATACATTAAAAATCCATGTTTTTGTCAGAAGTTATGTTTAGACTAATACTTGCTCCAGTGTGGAAATTAATATATGAAATCACATATTTGCAATCACTATGAATAAAATGCAACATTTTACTCTGACACTGCATGATTTCCAAAGCTGATTTTAATGGAAAGTGGAGCTGTTTGCTCTGAGAATGATGATGTTTACTGCTCTCAATACACTTAAATTAACAATCTAACTCTTTTGCTTGGCAAAGGTCTTAGAGATTGTGGAGAGAAATGGAGATCTTACAGTCAGGGAAAGCTTCCAGCAGAGCAGAAGGAAGAATGAGTACACTGAATTTCTGATAAGAGGCACATGCTAGGCACATTGCCTTTGGGTCCTCTGTCACTTGATTCAAAATGATTCTGGCCCAGGTTAGGGTAGAGCTGTCAATTGATTTGCTATAGAGGTTTTGATGAAAATCCTTTTGTTACTACTCTTTGAAATTATATTCTGTATTTTGTGTGTCACTACATAACTACTTACGTTAGTGTGTGTGTGTGTGTGTGTGTGTATAGTTAAGAGAACTAGATTAAAATATATGGTAAAAATTCTAACAGAAGGAAATCACAAAATTTTGAATTTATACAGAAAATCTTTCCAGTTCTGTAGTTTAAGCAGACGCACGTCCTTTGCTACCTTCCTGACGTGTAGGACTCAGTATGTCTACTTCTAGTCCTCTTTAGATGTGATGCAAGTAAAAGATGTGTGGCTTTTGCATGTCATTTTTGAGTGATTTCTCATTTCTTCATGTCTAGGCTGAAAATAATAGATAGAAATTAATATATTTATTCCATGGTACAACCCAAATAGTCTGTTTCTACATACATGTTATTTCAAAGCCAGTGGGTGTGGGGTGTGCCCTGTATGTATTCACAAATGTTATTTTCCACAGAGTTGACATCATATTCACTAAACATACCTGTAGTGTAATTTTAACTTTGGTAATATTTTTCTACTGTACAACTTACGGGGAGGATGAGCTCTTCCCTTGCCATTAATCTCATGCATGTTTTGCTCAGTGTTTGGTGCCTCCCACTCGGAAGTTTGTGGTTATGAGGCAGGCACATTGTTGTGTTTATAAAGCGCCAATTCATATTCCAGGAGAAAAACCAAGGAATTTATCAGGTTAAAAAACACACTTACACAGTAAAGAAAAAAATTTCACTCATACCCTCCTTACCTTCCTTCAAAAAGGTCTGTTTCTCGTAAAATAAGCACCTCTGCTAACTACCCACAACAGATGTGGGAGAAGTTTGGAGTGGTAGTTAAACCATTCTGCCTACAGCCCAAATACTTCAAAACTGTATCTATTTTTGATTATTTACTGGCAGATTTAGCATATGTTTAGGGAACTGGCAAAATGCAGGCCACAGAAATGAAAAAAAAAAGGATAATTTAAAACTTCAGTCAGACATTATAAAACTTTTAAAGTAGTCATGGGAAAATCATTTGAAATCTTTATCTTTGTTATAGGTTTAATTTTTAAAATTAAAAAAAAAAAAACTCCATCAAAATCATCTTGGTGATCAGGACCTCTAAAAATGATAACTAAAACCTACCCCCTAAATCAAGTTCTATAGGACATTTGAAGGTGAGAGAGACATGACTAGCTCCAACTTTAAACACTGGACAGTCTACTTTTGAATTTTTTTTAAATCCACTCAGATTAGTGTATTTGTTTATCTGTGAGGGAGAAAGGCTTTCATTTTAAAAGCTGATTGGAAAGGAAAAGTAACTTTAGGAGATAATTACAGAATATACCTATTTTGCATTCCAAAAGAAACCAAAGAGATTTATAGACATTTCAGTTCCACAGACGAAGACTCCTACTTGAAATTAGTACAATCAGTGAGATACAAATGAATTTAAAAATTTGTACTAGTGAACAAAGCTTGTTTCTACTTAACATCTCAGTAAGGTATGTTTGATATGCTGAGTGAAATGCTCTTTGATAAACCTTGTAATTCAGCAGGTGTAATAAAAACGAACACAAGTGGGAAAAATTTTGACCTCGTTGACTTTCACAGAATTCTCATTTTAGGAAGTACTTGAATACATCAGAAGGCAAAATTTAATGGAACCCATTAAAATAATAAAGATACTTTTGTGAGCAAGTGTTTGCTTTTGGTAGCAAAATATTTCCAATGCCACATGAGACACATGATAATTCAGTTCCTTATGAATGAACTACTTATGTTAGCTTTTAGTAAGTAGGTCATACATCTGTCCTATTTTATTACTTTTCTTTCTTGCTAGTATAGCATTTTTGCCTTTGTTGCTGTTTTTGTTTGTTTGTTCTATTTTTAATAGAAAGGAGAAGGAGCAAGAAACATTTCCAATGGCATGAAAATATCATATCACTCTTAAAAAAATCACTTTCCAGTTAGGAAATCTATTGGCCCATTGCAGCTTGACTTCGTAAGGAATTTTCAACATTGCAGATTTTGGTTGTCTTCTTAGTATCATACCATTAATTTTATCACCTTAGCTGCATTTTCTAACAGAATGGTACTTACTTGTCTGCCTTGAAGGACGGTATGTCTGTTTTGTCCTTGGTAGTCCACTACTCCCACGTAGTCCAAGTAAAGATCCACCCAGTAAACCAGTTTGTTGACGAGGTCTAGTGCCAGTGCAGCTGGCTGCTCGGTCTTTGAATCAATTATCCTTGTTCTGTTCATCCCATCCATGTCACATCGCTCCACTTTGGCGACATTCCCGTAGTCAGTAAAGAAAAGTTTTCTGTTGAAAGAAAGCTGCATGTTAAAGTGAAGGGAGGAGGGAAGCATTTTTGACGGAGCCATCTGTAAAAACCAGAACTTTTCTTCCTAATTTATTTCAGTGATTACATCTGTTAGCTTCCCATAACCATTTTCATGTAATATCACTCATAAACAGAGAAATCTGCTAATGAATATTGCAGGGCATAAGGGAGCAGGTTAACCAACAACTGTAAAATGTCCCCAAAATGAATGATTATGGTGGGTTTATTTTTGTATTAGGAGATATGTTTCTTTAAGCCTCACAGAGCCGATGCACATCCACCACATTTGGTGTAAGCTGAATTCAGAAGCGGGCCCAGTCACCAGGCCAGGGCATGTGAGCTATCAGACTTTATTTTCAACCTGCTTTTCAAATTGCCTGGTGATGTTTGTCTCCTATAAAAGCTATTGTGTGGAGTAGAGACTAGCAAACCCGGAATGGAATTAAGCAGAAGGAAAAGCAAATGTGCTATTGATAGCAATGAAAGTAAAACAAAAATAATCCCCCAGCCAAGCCTATCCCAAATCTCCCAGATATCTCCAACTCATAAAATGTCATAAAGGAAATGCAGCTCATTTCTCCTTACGTTCTCTTAGCATTTATTTTGGGGGAAAAAAGGCTGAAAAAGAATACTGACCTCTGCATGCATCACTAACAGTGTCTGTCAAAAGTTTCAATGCACCTCAAAGACTTTGATGCTTAATATTTGATTAGTATTCACTATGTTTAGTAAACACAAATCAATTTCAATTAACCTGACAATATTTAGTAAGATTACCCACTCATGAGAGTAAATTACATTTGTAAATAGAAGACCATCTTGCCTTGTCTCAAATAAAATCTCAAGAATAACCTGATTTACAATGACTGAGCAATATTAAGATTACCTAGAGTATAAAATATTTGATTATACAAACCTGATGGAAAAGTTTTTAGTTATTCATTTCTACATTCTTTCATCATCTAACAGTATGGGGTAACTTTCAACCTTAAAAATATTATTTAAACTTTAATTTTAATTTAGCTCTTTCTACTATGGGAGGTTTGGGCAAATTTGTAAACAGTAATACATAATGTTATAAATAGTTTAAGCCAGATTTTATTATGGCTACATATTTCCCCAAATGTTCTTGATAGATCAATTTATCACAAGAACTTAAAAATGATTTTTTAAGTGATATGTATGTGAAGAGCTTGCTATGCTAGTGAAGAATAAGTAAAAGGGCATAGAGCGCTATGTTTTATTGTCATGCTAAACACTCAAATCTGTGCTGGACTCTCTCCCTGTTCCTGCTTCCACCCTGCATTTCTGCTTTCTTCACTTGTAAATCAGTTTGTTCACAGGTATCCCAGTTAAGTTTCTGTAAGAGGTATGCAGTTTTTCTCTACTGTAGAACAATGCTGCATTATTCTTGTTAAGTGAAAATATCTTTTTTTTTTCATTTCTTATAGCGTAACTGTGTACATTAATACAATCATGGGGCGCAGTGTGCTGTTTTCATATACATTTTGAAATACTCTCATCAAACTGGTTAACATAACCTTCATGTCATTTTCTTAGTTATGTCTACTTTGATATTAAGGTACTCACTCTTGCTTTTTTTAAAACTAATACTTGCATGACAT
>CAUYQV010106789.1:0-14462 GCA_963574575.1 Galagoides demidoff
GTGGTCCCAGCTACTTGGGAGGTGGAAGCAGGAGACTCGCTTGAGCCCAGGAGTTGGAGGTTGCTATGAGCTGTGATGCCATGGCACTCTACCCAGGGGGATAGCTTGAGGCTCCGTCTCAAAAAAAAAAAAAAAAAAAAAAAAAGATCATATTATCAGTGAACAGGGATTATTTCGCCTCTTTCCTGATTTATAAAGCCTGCAAAAAGGCTTTATTTCCTTCTGTTGAGTGAATGCTCTGCTCTGGCTTGGACTTGCAACACTATGCTGAATAGAAGTAGTGACAATGGAAAGCCTTATCTTGTATCGTTTCTTAGGAGGGATGCTTTAAATTTTTCCCCATTCAGTATGATGTGGATTTTTTTCTTTATGGCTTTTATAATGTTGAAGCATTTCCTTCTATCCCTGGTTTTTAAGGATTTTTTATCATAGAAGCAGGGTAGATTTTTTTAATACTCTTTCTGTATTAGAAGACCATGATGTGGCCTTTGTTTTTGTTTTGTGTTGTTTTGTGGTGAATCATGTTTATCAATCTGAATATGATAAAAAAAAAAATCCTTGCATCTCTGGGTGAAATACATTTGATTATGGTAAATTACCTTTTTCATTTCCTGTTGGATTTGATTTGCTTGAGTTTTGTTGAGGATTCCTTCATCTGTGTTCATAAGCAATATTAGTCTGTAATTTTTTGTATGTGCATGTGTCCTTTCCTGGCTTTGGTATCAAGGTCATACTCATCTCAAAGAAAGAGATAGGGAGGATTCCCTCTTTGTCAATGGGAAGGAGTAAAGTGTCTAGAATAGGAACCAGTTTTTCTTCATAGGTGGGATAGAATTTAACTGTGAACCCATCTGGTCTAGGGTTTTTTGGTTATCTGTGGTAGATTTTTTATTATAACTTCAATCTCAATGGTTATTATTGGTCTGATCAAGATTTCTATTTCCTCCTGATTCAGGTATGGGAGCTTGTGTATTTCTGGGAATTTCCCTCTTTGTTCTAAATTTTCTACTTTGTATGTATAGAGATTTGTATTATTCATGTATAATATTTTTTATTTCTGTGATATCAGCTGTAATGTCTCTTTTTCATTTATAATTGGGCTTGTTTGGGTCTTTTTTTTTTTCTACATCAGGTTAAGCTAGCTAAAAGTCTATCAATTTTATTTATCTTTTCAAAGAGCACATTTTTTGTTTTGTTGACACCATATATTTTTTGTTGTTATTTCTTTGTTTCTGTTTCATTTAGTTCTGTTATTTTTTTTTTCTTCTCCAAGCTTTGGATTTGACTCTTTTTTTTCCTTTTTCCTTGAGATGTGATGATGGGTAATTAATTTGTGACCTGTCTTTCTGACATAAACATTTGAGGCCACAAATTTCCCTCTTAATAGTGCTAGTTCTTTATTCCATAGATTTGGCCTGCCTAGATGTCATTTACTTCAAAAAATCTTTTCATGTTCACCTTAACTTTGTCATTAACCCAAGGATAATTGACAATTGAGATAATGTTCTATTCATCATGTTGAATGCTAACTATTTGCTTTGTTTTCTTCTGTGGGTTAATCTTTTGTAAGTGTTGTGAGCTTTATCTTTTTGAGTGTTTTTATATTTGTGTTGAGTGTTCTTTTCCAGCTATAGAGCACTTCTAAGCATTTCTAGCAATTTGTGTCTAGTTGGGAACAAATTCCTTTAGTCTTTGCATATCTGGACAAGACTTCATTTCTCCTTCATATATAAAACTTAGTTTTGTAGGATATGAAATTCTTGGTCAGCAGTTATTCTGTTTATGAAAACTAAAAGTGGTATCCAAATGCCTCTGGCTGGGTATTCTGTCTGCCTAGCAGTCTGTTGTTAAGTCTGATGGCTTTTCCCATGTAAATAACTTGTCACTTCCATCTTGAAGCTTGTATGATTTTCTCCCTCACTTTGACTTTGATCAGGCTAATGATCATGTCTTGGTGATGTCGTATTCGTTATAAATCTTCCAGGTGTTTAATGACTATCTTATGCATGAATTTCTTTTTTTCTTTTTTTTTTTTTCTGTGTACATGAATTTCTAAACCAATACAGATATCAGGAAAGTTTCCCTCAAATATTCTGTCCAAAAGAATTTCCATGCTTATTGGTTTTTCTTCTTCTCTCTCAGAAATAGCTATAGTTCTTATATTAGTTTGCTTTGCATAATGCCATATTTATCTCAGTGCTTGTTCATTATTCTTTCTTCATTTTTCTGCATCTTTCAATGAAAAATCCTTATCTTGAGGCTCTGAAAGTCTTTCTTATAGTTAGTCTAGTGTGTTGTTAAAGCTTTCTGAAGAATTTTAAAATTCCCTAAATGTCTCTTAACTTCTTTAAGTTCTGTTATCTCTTTTCTAGTGTTATCTATCTCTTCATTGAATTTTTCATTCATGTCTTGAATTTTTTATTATTATTATTTTGGTAAAGAAATCAAATGTTTTCCTTCCCATAATCTGAATTCCATACCTGTGATCTCACCAATTTTCCTTTGGTGGAGTTTATTACCAGACAGCTATTGTGATCCTTTGCGGCCAGCCTGCTTTTTCATGTTGCTGAAATTTTTATGCTGATGTCTTCTCATCTTGGGCTACTTCTCTCAGCTTAAACAGATAGCAGATGTCATATACTTGTTCCCCTCTGCTGAGACCTCTGTTGCTCTGTGAAGAAAGGGATGGCTCACTGGATGATGTGCTCAGGTCCTACTCCACAAGTTTAACCCTGTAGGAAAGGGTGGATGCACTATGGGTCTTTAACACTGGTGCTCTGCTAAGTCTTCTTTGTTTCCCTGTCATCAGGCTGTTGTACCAATCCCTGGTACCATGCGCTCCTATGTGGAGCTGGTTGGTAGGACAACCACAGGAGACTGAGAAGGTCACATGGCACACATGTGTGCAGGCCTGGGTAGACAAAGATGCTGGGTGCATAGCTGGTACGATCTACACAGGGTGCAACACAGGAAGTAGCAGGTAGTCAGCGCAGAGTTGTCCCTAGGCCCATAAAGCTTGGTGCAGAGTAGCCCCCCCATAGAGTGGGCCAGTAGTTCACAGCTCATATATAGTGGGGAGTGGGAACCCGAGATGTCTGTGCAGACTACACAGATCCAATGGCCGTAGCTCCACTGGCTTTCATGCCAGTTGGAGCATGTTAGAAAGTAGGGTAGAAGCAATGTGGTTAGACTGCTCCAGCAATAGGCAGTGAGACAGTGTTCTGCCCACATCCCATGGAAAGTGGGCTTAAGCCCAATAACTGCCTTTGATCTCTTGCTGTGCCAGGGCCCCAGACTGTTGTGGTAGGGGGAGGTATACGTGTCATCTGCCCACAGGGCACACATGAGATTTAGGATTTCCAGCTTTCTCTCTGCCTGACAGGGGCAAGCAGAGATGCTGTAGTCATCTCCTCATGACTCTGGACAAAGTAGTCCTGGGGTTTGTAGGTTACAATAGCACTGGCCACAATACTTAGGGCTTGCATGCTGGCCATCTCTTCCATCTGGAGCAACACAGCTGCACAGCCTCCAGTCAGGTCTCTGTATCAGTATGGAAGCCTGCTGGAGGGGAGGAGTCATCTTGGCTCCAGTTGTGGTATCCTCAGGGGAAGCTTGGAACATGGGATTTCCCTTGTGTGGGCACCTTCCCTAATTACCTCTGGTCCTGCTGAGCAGTTCATCCCACTTCCATCTTCTTCACTTCATTCTTGCTTCCTTCCCAGTACTCTTGCCCAGATGATCAATCTAAAGGTGAGTATCTGTTCACTGGTTTTGATCTTCTTTGTGATAGCAATGTGTGCAGGCTGCTTCTTGTTACCATCTTGGCTTTCCTTCCTTTTCTGGATGGTATGACTTCTTTGTGAAAATAAAGATTATGGCAATCACAGTCCTAAGTTTAAAAATCTAATATCTGTAATAGTAATAAATATATTTAGAGTTTTGTCCAATTTTCTTTCCTTTAATATGTTATAACTCTTTATTCTGTATGAATCATGCTCTATTCATGTGGTTTGGCTAGATGAGATCACAGTCCTGTCCCAGAAGGCACACAAATCATATCACACCAATTGTGCTATTCTAACTCTCTGCCTACTGAGATTGTTTCAGGAATGAACACATGTCTGAAGATAACCAGAATTCCCCACGTGTTTTGAGAAGAATATATATACCCTTTATACTATATATGTGTGTGTGTGTGCAGTATATATAGTGTTTACTAAGGAAATTTCAAGCTGTAAAAGCAAAATAATCACAAGCTGCTGGAGACCTATATTCTCACCATGTGGTGAAAGTCTGCTTAATGAAGCCAACACACACACAGAAAAACACATAACTTGTGGAGCTGAAGCCCTGTACTAAAAGTTTGAGATTTAAGTTAAACAGAGTTTAAAGCTGTTTCTATTATGTCAGCTTTAATTCAGTAAATCAACTCTTTTTTTTTTTTTTTTTTGCTTTATCCAGTTCGATTTGGGTTTCTTTCACTTGAAACTGAATAGATGGTTGTGACTGGAGGATGAGTAATTTGGATTTAGAATTGTGTTATGTGCTAAAAGAAATTGTCATATAAAATTCCCACAATTCTATGAATTTTTGAAATTGGGGCCATGTAAAGAAGTGTTGTGACTACCTAAAAGATCCATCACCCATCCAAGGAGGAACAAAGTTAGATGGGGAAAATAATTTCTAGCAATTTTAGAATGTATTTGGGATTAAATGACTGAAATTTCAATGAAAATGTTTGTATCTCCATTTCTGTCCTGTTCAGTTAATACAATTGTACTATTTTCCTGTATCTTACAGTTAATCCTTTCCATCAACTTTTCCTATTCTATTTTAGTTTAGGGATTATCAACATCCTTACATTTTAAAAACCTGGAACATTTTTATCTCTTATATTTATTCAACCTTCCCTGTCACTAGTGGTGAAGAAGAGAATCTAAAAAGAAAAAAATATGAAAATAGATTAGATTACACTTTGAGTCAAAATCTACATATCTGTTCTCTCAAAAATCTAAATGAGTGTGATAGTTTAATATGATTATAAAAACTATAGTTTTCTGCTTTGTACCATTCTTTATTCAAGTGATTATAGAATGCTTACTTAATAATGTTCTTAATTGGGTGGCGCCTGTGGCTCAAGGAGTAGGGCACCAGCCTCAATAGTGGAGGTGGTGGGTTCAAACATGGCCCTGGCCAAAAAAAAAATAGAAGCAACAATAATGTTCTTAGTTAATGATCAATATTGTTTTAAATTTAATTTTTAGCTTATTTTTTGAAATATTTTTAGACTTAGAAAAAAGTTTATTTCTGATAGCACCCTAGTATCAATATCTTACATTATTGTCAGATATTTATCAAAGCTATGAAGTAAACATTGATACCCCCTATTAACTAAAATTTATTCAAATTTCACAAGTTTTCCCACCAAAGTCTTTTTTCGCTCCCAAAATCTAAACTATAGTTCATATCCCATTTAGTTGTCATGTCTTTTGTCCACAGGTGACAATTTCTCAATTTTTCCTTATTTTTCTTGGTCTTGACTCTTTTGAAAGATATTGGTTAGTTATTTTGTAGAATGTTCCTTAACGTAGGTTAGTGTTATATTGTATCATGATTAGACTGAGGTTATGTGTTTTTGGCAAGAATAACATGAAGTGATGTGCCTTTTGCAGGTGTCAGATAAAAGAGTGCATGTCATACCATAGGTAAAACTACCTTGATAACTTGGTTAAAGTAGTGTTCACGGTGTTTGTCTACCTTGCAGTTACCATGTTACTGTAGTAAAACATTATCTTGAGGGAGGTAATTTGAGAAAGTGCACAATTAATTTTTCTTCAAGATTTTTTCTACTTTCTCAAATTTTTAGTTTATCTGTCTGTCTTTATGTATGTTAGAATCAGCTTGTTCGTATCCATGGCAGTGTCTGCTGGATTTTTATAGAGAGTTAAATCCCTAGATCTATTTCTGGAGAATTGACATCTTAACAATTTGAGTCTTTCAATATATGAACATAACACATTTCTCCATTTACTTACTTTAGACTTTCTTCTATTTCATCAGGACTTTTCAGTTTTTAGTATACAAATGCTATACATTTTTAAAAATTATACCTATTTCATTGCTTTTGTGGTGCCATTGTAAATCATGCTTTTTATTTCAAGTTTTAATATTGTTCATTATTGGTTTTTACAATTTTTTTACATTTACCTTGTATCTTATACCCTTATCAAACTAAATTTTAATTCTAAACTTTAAAGATTCTTTGTAATTTTCCACACAGAGGTAATCATGGTCATAAGTAAAGGTGGTTTCAATTTCTACTTTCTAATCTTTACAAATAGGCACTCCCCAAATGACAATCAACTCACATACAAATCACATATAATAAGTGGAAGGTATTACAAGTAATTGGTCAATGTACCCAGACCAACTTACACACAAATTCATCTTAAGAACAAACCTACAGAACCGATCTCATTCATAACGCAAGGTCTGCCAGCATTTAATTTGTTTGTTGCCTTAATTAAACTGCCTAGAATGTCCAGGACTTGTTAAAGAGGAGTGGTAAGAGAAGACCTCATTGTCTTGTTTCCGTACAAGGAGAAAAGGTGCAGTATTTCACCAATGAGTATCATGTTAGCATTAGTTTTTGTTTGTTTCTTTCTTTTCCTATATATGACCCTTAAAGGGTGAAGGAAGATCTTTAATTTCCAAGGTTACTTATATCAACACTATTTTCCCCATCCTTTGGTGAGGTTGTTTTATATTATTTTAATAAAATAAGATGTTTGTTTGTCCTAGCCTGTACCAACCTAAGATGCCTAATATCCTTGATGACATTTTAAATTAGTGTGCCCTTTCCTGACTGGCCTCTTTTACTTAATAATGTATATTTGAGGTTCATTGATGTCTTTACCTGACTTGAAAAAAAGTCATTCCATTAAATCTTTGAGTAACACGGATATACCACACATGCTTGTCATTTGTCCTCTTTAAGGACGTGATAGTTCCAGGTTTGGGAAATTGTAAATAAAGCTCCAACAAACATTTGTGTTCTGTCTCTTGTTTGTGTTTGTGGACTTAAGTTTTCAATCAGATAAATGTCTAGAAACACGATTGCTGGATTGCATATTAAAATTATGTTTAGCCTTGTAAGAAACTGCAAAATTGCCTTTTCAGGTGGTGACAACATTTCTCAATTCCACCAGCAATGAACTTTGAGTGCCTTTTTCTTTGCATCCTCAGAAACAGCTGGTATTTTCAGGGATTTTTGGTTTTGGTTTTATTTTTTAGAATTTAGTCATTCTAGTATATGTGCAGTGGTACCTTTTGATATATAATTTGCAATTGAAAAAATGACTATATTGAGCATAATCTTAGAAGCTTATCTGGTATTAGCATATTCTCTTTGATTAGGTAATTATACATATAAATATTTTGCCCTTTTTTTGTTAGTTGGGTCGATTTCTTTTTCATTTTTTGAATATTACAAAATCTTTATTTTGAATACAGGCAATTTATTACATATTTGTGTTGCAAATTTTTTTCCAGATCATGGATTTATTTTCATTATTTTTACAATGTCTTTGGCAGAGAAGATTTTTTGAAACTATAATAAAGTTCAAATGAATTATGCTTCTGGTGTTATATCTAGAAACTAAATATAAAATCCAAAGTCACAGAGATTTTTTTCTGCCACGTTTTCTTATAGAAGTTATAAAAGAATTGCATTTACATTGGAGTATGTGATCCATTTTGAGTTAATTTTGGTCAACGGTACATGACTGTGCCCAGATTCATTTTTTTTACCTTTTTAAAATTGTATTTTTCCAGCACCATTTCTTGAAAATCTATTGTTTTTGTATTAATATTCCTTTGCACTTCTGACAAAGTTCAGTGGACTCAAGACTTGTGGGTGAATATCTGACTTGTCTATTATTTCCCATTGATCTTTATGTCTATTATTTTTTCAGTATCATTTGGTTTCAGGACTATTACAGCATTATGATTAGTCCTGAAATTGGCTAGGATGATGGTTCCAACATTGATTTTATTCTGTGTTTTTTTTGGTTTATTTTTTTGGTTTATTCTATCTCTTTTACCTTTTTATATACAGCTCACAATCAATTTGTTGATATCTACAATATCTTTCTGGAATTTAGAATAGAATGGCATTAATCTATAGATCAATTTAGAAAGAACTTGACATATTAACAGTATTGAAGATGGAATATCTTTCCATTTGTAGTCATGTACCACATAAAGACATTTCAATGACAGACCACATATATAATGATGACCCTATAAGTTTGTGATACTTCATCTTTACCTTTTTAAAACTTTGGCAAGCTTAGATACACAAATATTTATCATTGTATTACAATTGCCTTAAGCATTCAGTATAGTAACATACTGGACATGTTTGTAGCTTAGGAGCAACAAACTATACCACATAGCATAGATAGGTAGTAGGCTGTGTCATTTAGATTTGAATAAATACATTTATGATGTTTGCACAATGACAAAAATACCTAATGACATAGTTCTCTATCTCCACTATTAAGTGGCACATAACTGTCTTTTCATCTTCTTTGATTTCTTTCATCAGTGTTTGTTATTGTTCTGCACACATATTCTGCAAATATTGTGTTTGATTTGTGCTTAAATATTTCCTTTTGGGGTGCTATTTAATTTTTAGTTTTTAAAAATTAATTTGAAATTTCAGTTACTTATTGCTGTGGTAGAGAAAAGCCAAAGATGTTTTGTTTGTTTTGTTTGGGTTTTGACCAGGGCTGGGTTTGAACCCACCACGTCCAGCATATAGGGTCAGTGCCCCACTCCTTTGAGCCACAGGTACCACCCTAAAAGCCAGATATTTTTATACATTGCCTTATATCTTATGACTTTGCTATATTCTCTTATTAATTCCAGGAGGGTTTTTTTTTTATTGATTCTTTGGAATTTCTTTTTTTTTTTTGATTCTTTGATGTCATCTGCAAATAAAGTATATTTCTTCCTTTCTAAAGTGTATACACTTCATTTCTCTTTCTTGTGTTATTGCATTACCTAGGACTTCTAGTACAGTACTGAATAGAACTGACGATAGAGGACATTTTGCCCACTAGTAATTAGAAAGGAAAAATATCCAGTTTGCTACCAAATATTATCAGACCCCAGTAATATTTGGGCACTGAGTGCCAATTCATTACTGTATTGAATTAACCACTGATCCTACTGAGAGTAGACCCATGAAATCTTAGACCTATTTTCCCCTAGATTTTACCCCATCCCATACACCTTTCCTTTGGCTGCTTGTAACTAGTACCCTTTTACTGTAATAGAATCATATGTTCAGGCTCATGAATCCTCTGGTGAATCATCAAAACTAGTTGGAGACTTGGGTACTTTTTTTGTTTCTATTTTTATTAAAAGATTTTGGGGATCCAGTATTGTTACAAATTTAAATGTTGGTGGAATTCACCAGATAAATATTCTAAGCCTACTGCTGTCTTTTTTGTAAAGTTATTATTACTGATTCACTTCCTTTAGTGGATATAGAAGTATTCAGAATGTTTCTTTTCCCCAGATGAATTTTGGTTGTCTATGTTTTTCAAAGAATCTGTTCATTTCCTCATATATTTTTACATTTTTATGACTGTGTAATTCCTTTTTAACAGTTTTATTTCATTCTTTCAATAATATAATAACTTACTTCACTGTCTTCTGACTTAGCTAATTTCTGATAAGAAGTCTGATGTAATTCCTCTCATTGTTCCTCTATTATATGTGTCTTTTTCGCCATCTGCTTCTAAGATTTTCTCTTTATTTTTAGTTTATAGCATTAGAAATATTATATAATGCCTGGTTTAAAAAATTATCTGTGTTCTATGAGCTTCTTAGTTTTGTACCTTAATATTTATAATTAATTTGGAAAATTATCAGACATTTTTTCATATATTTCTGCCTCATCTTTTCTTTCTTTCTTCTGCAATTTTTACTGGCCACTTATTAGACTATTTTCTCTTGTCTCATAGATACTTTATGCTCTACTGTTTTCTCATCTCCCTCTTTCTGCTCCTCCTGCTCCTCCTCCTTCTCCCTTCTTTTCTTTTTGTGATTCAATTTGGAAAATTTTTATTTCCCTGTCATCAAGTTCACTGATTTACGCCCCCACCTTGGTTGTCTTAAGTCTACTAATGAGTGCTAAGATATTCTTTATGTCTCTGATTGTGTATTTTATTGTGAGCTTTTCTATTTAGTTCCTTACAATTTCCAAATTTAATAAAATTTCCTGAAATTATTTATTTAATGTTGACGGTTGTGCAGGTTTTCTATTAGCACCTTTAACTTAATAATCTTAGTTATTTCACAGGTTTTGTCAGATAATTCCAATATTAGGTCCATATTTGAATCTGGTCTGTTGTTTGCCTTGTCACTGGCCAGTATGTGTGCCTAGGTGTGTATGTTCTTCATACAATTTGTAATTTTGTTAATCTTGTTAAATGGCAGACTATTTATAAAAGATATCAAGTAGAGAGTGAGATAAATAGTCTTCTCATCTCCCATAACTGGTATGCCTTTCCTTCTGTTGGGCCTTTTGTGTAAATGGGTTGGGTTTGAGAGTTGTTGCTGTTATCATCACCATTGTTTTACCACTGGTCTGAAGCAGTTCTAGTGATACTTTGATTCCTGGGTGGAGGCTAGTTTGCCTGAGGTTTTTTTCTCAACTCTTATTGCACACTCAGCTTTAGGTCTTATATTTTTACTTGCAACGCAGAGGGTCTGTCTGCATCTGCTCGCAACTCTCTTAGCAGTAGTAGACTGTTACTTGTTAATTGGTGCTGGTTAGCCTGGTTTGAGGCAGATGGCTAAGTAAGTTCTCTGTTGTTCTGAGTTAGTCTCAGTCTTGGGCAGACACTGCACCACTGGGTCCTGGCCTTTCTTGCACCCTTACCTCGGCTCAACATCTGCTCCTGTCTCCACCTCAGGACTATGCGATTTTTCTCTTTCCTTCTCCCAACTACAATGAGTTATTTATTACCAGTGCCCTAAAATAGTCAGAATTTTTGTTCTTTCTTCCACAAAATAAGATTTTTGTTCTATATGGCAGATAGGGAAGGAGGATCCAGGTTGACATTTGTGCCTTACTCAACGGCTGTCATTCCCTTCTCCCAGTCCTGCACCGTGAGGGATGCTTTCTCAGGACCCTAATTACTTTTTTTGACTATTTAGTGATACTTTGGGGGAAAGTTATAAAAGAGTAGAAACCCTCTCTATGTCTTTGACATTGTGTTTATCTAGTTAGGTTACCATAACAAAACACCACAAATTGGGTGGGATGGCGTAAACAATAGAAACTTATGTTCTCCAAGTTCTGAGTGGAAGAGGTTAGAAGTCTAAGATCAAGGTGTCAGCAGGGTTGGCTCTGGTGAATCCTTTCTTCTTGGCTTGTCCACAGCCATCTTTCACTCTGTCCTCTCATGCTCTTTCCACTTGCATGTGCAGAGACAGAGCGTTCAAGTGTCTTTCCCCCATTTGGAAGGACACCAATCCCTTTGGGCCCTGGCTCTGACCTCCTGACTTCATCTAACCCTGATTACCTCCCAACGGCCCCTTCTTCAAATACCATTACATTGGAGGTTAGGTCTGCAACAAATGAATTGATAAGGACACACAATTCCATCCATAACAGGTTCCCAGGAGCTTCATATCCTTTGGCTTACCCACATTTTGCCTCCTTCAATTCCTTAACTATTCTAGTTCTGACTAGTGTTCTGCTATATCTGTTCCAAGAAAACAGGTATTCATGTCCCATTTCTCCCTATAGGTATCTATCTGTTTAGATTTTGAAGTAGTTGGCAGATATCAAATCTCTGTTAGATTTAAGAAAAGTTATGATCTTTTGGTTTGTCTGGAGTTTATTTTCTTTCCTTCCTTCCTTCCTTCCCTCCTTCCTTTCTTCTTCCCTCCTTCCCTTTCTCCCTCCCTCTCTTCCTCCCTTTCTTCCTTCTCTCTCATTTCCTTTAGTTCTTTTTTTTTTTTTAATTTATGTGTGAGGGCTACACTCTTTTCTAGATCTCTTAGTGGTCACCAATGAATTTCACTTTTAAGAATTAAACTCTAGTGTTTTATTCCATTAGAGTGGAGTAAATTTGTGGTACTCTCAGGTGAGTCCTAACTTATCACAGTGATAGAGTTATAGGAGATTCAAAACTACTCCTCATTTCATTACTCACAGGAGATGGACAAAGTCTCAGCAGAGCTCTAAGTTTATTCTATGCCTGACACTGTGCATATATTGTGTTACTTAATCCTTATAGCAAACATATGAAGTATCCAACCGAAAAATGAACCTTAGAGTGACTAACATGTTTGCCAGGAGTTGCACATCTAGCAAATAGCATGAGTAAGATTCAACCAGAGCAGCATAACTTCAGAGTGTACATACTTAATCGTTGAACTCCTCTGTCTCCTAAGAAATGGAAGCAACCTTCAAATAGTTACATGCTGGGGAATGAAAAATGAAACCCATCATTTACTTTCTGAATTACTTGGCCACACTTTTGGAAGGTGAATACAAATTATTTTTGTCAGTTTTACAAACTCAGAAAAAAAGATGTCTATGGGAAAGTTTTGAAATAACTATTTGTTTATCATTGTGCTGGCCTAGCTAAAACAACTATTACTGTTTTGTTGTACTTATGTGGAAAATGTGACTTCATCTAAAATGAAGGCTGGGTGCAGTGGCTTCCACATGTAATCTCAGAACTTTGGGAGGCCAAGGCCAAAAGCCAGGAGTTTAAGACTAGGCTGGCCAATATAACAAGACCCCATCTCTACAAAAAATTTTAAAAGTTAGCCAAGCATCATGGAGTATGCCTATAGTCCTATCTTTGGCAGGCTGATATAGGGAGTTGGCTTGAACCCAGGAGCTTGTGGCTTCAGTAAGCTATAATCTTGCCACTATTCTCCACCCAGGGTAACAGAGTGAGACCTCATCTTCTCTAATTATTATTTATAATAATTATTATATAATATTTATTTATAATAAATTTATACATTATTTATATATATATATATATATTTATTTATAATAAATATTATAAATAAAATATAAACATTAAAAATAAAAATCGATCCTTAGATCAGTTCTTACATCTGAGCTGGCTAGTTAGCTTTTCATTTTATTGTGAATTACTTTTAAATAATTAATTACTAATGAGAGTCTCAATTTTATAGGAAAATATTTAGAACAAAATGTAAAAGTCTTAATGAGTAAAAGTGACCAATCTTTAACCTCTTCATAGACTTTTAATTGAACAAGGAAGAGTCATCCTAATCCTGGGTTCCAATTGGAATGTGGTTGAAATGATAATTGCTATATTAGATTGATTGAGTAAGGTTGTGAAAAGTTATTAGTATGAGGGTGAAGGGTCACAAATTTACATTGTCCTCAGTTTAATTTGAATTCTGTCAATAAAAGGAAAAATAATTGTGGTACTCATATTTTATAAAAAATCATTCTCTCTTCCAATTAATGTCTTTGTCACTCTATAAGCAATTAATCTGAAAGTAAATTATTGCCTACAACCATCATAGAAAGCATTGTCTTGTAATATTTTGCACAGTGTTTTCCTAGTAAGTGCATTGACATAAACTACCACCAACTAAATGTAATGAAATTTAAGGTTGAAGAGGACAGTTTGCACATAATTACTTACCCAACCTTTATAAAAATAGTGGCAAGGAAGAAATTAATACTTGTCATTGCCTATTATGCCCTATGGAATGTTCCAGGTATTTTACATGCATTATCTTATTTTGCTATAAGAAGATCTGATGAGAGGGATACTTTTATTTTTGTTTCATAGGTAAGGAAAGTGAATTTCATGAGAGGCTACAAATCTTAGCCAAGTTCACACAGATTTTGAAGGGGTAGTAAACATGGTCTCATCAACTTTGTTTCACATTCGCTAGGAAAACCTCGGTCTGGTCGAAATATATTCTAAATATACTTTTCAAAATTATTGGCCTAACTCTAAAAACCTGTTAATTTTTTCAGGGGTCCTAATTAATAAATCATGAAATAGTTATTGTATGGAGCACAGTGTGGTACAAAATTGCTCAGAGCCTCATTGCTAGGCTCCCATGGCTCAGCAGCTAGGGCATCGCCCACATATACCGGAGCTGGTGGGTTCAAATCCATGCTGGTTTGCTGAACAACCATGACAACTACAACCAAAAAATAGCCAGGTGTTGTAGTGGGTGCCTGTATTCCCAGCTATTCAGGCAGCTGAGGCAAGAGAATAGCCTAAGCCCAGGAGCTGGAGGTTGCTGTGATGCCACAGCACCCTACCGAGGGCAACAAAGTACAACTCTGTCTCTAAAAAAAAGAAAGAAAGAAAAGAAAAAGGCAAACAAGTTAACAGCTGCAGCTGAAGCATGGAGAACCCAACCAAAGT
>CAUYQV010106790.1:0-13280 GCA_963574575.1 Galagoides demidoff
CTCTACCCAGGGGGATAGCTTGAGGCTCCGTCTCAAAAAATTAAATAAATAAAAAATAAAAAATAAATAAGAAAAGATTTAAGATAGGCATCAAATTAAAACATGTCAAATTTTTGTGTCTCTTCCTCTAGACCATGAACTCAAAGCTCTTAGAGAATGGGAGAGTGTCTCATTAGTTTTTCCTAGAGCTAAGCACAAGTGCAGTCACAAGGTAAATACTAAACAGTTTTTGAAAGAGATTAATGAATCTAGGGATGTCTGAGACCTGTGAGATTGAATGCTATATGACTGTGAACACACTGGGTAAACCACTCTGTGCTGTAAAAACGTAAAGCCTGCATTCAGCATTACTCCTTTGTAACGAATGATAATTATGTACCATGCAGTATATAGAGAGTAGTCATAACTGCAGTGAGGTGCCATCTCCCACTTATTGTACAATAGCCAGCATTAGAAACAAAATAAAGTGGCAACCTCAATGCTGGCAAGGATGTGGAGCCACTGAAAGTCACCACTGTAGATGGGACTATGTACTGGTACAGCAATGGTGTTTGTTAGCATTCTCCAGCAAAACAGAAGCAAGAGTGCATGCCTAATAGATAGACAGACAGATAGATAGATTAGATGGATAGACTTATTTTAAGGAATTAGCTTATATGATTATTGAAGCTGGTAAGTCCAAAGTCTCCAATGTGGGCCTGCAGCCTGCAGAATGAGTTAAAGAAAAAAAAACTGCATGCTATAGTTCAAGTCCAGAGGTCATCAGGCTGAAGACCTAGGAAAGAGCTAAGTTTGAGTCTGAAGTCCATCTGTAGCAAAATCCACCCCAGCCCTGGGGAGGGTGGTCTTTGTTTTATTTAGGCCTTCAACTGCTTAGATAAGGGCCATTCACATTCAGGGTGGGGGGCAATCTGCTTTACTCAAAGTCTACTGATTCAAATAACAATTTCAAATGAAATATCCCTCATGGTAACATCCTGAAAAATTTTTGACCACATACCTGTGCATGATGGCCCAGCCAAATTAGACATCACAGCCACCTGTATACATGCCACATGACCCAGGTTCCTCGTTTGTAGGTGTTTTACATAAGCAAAATGAAAGCTAATATGTGTGCAGAAATCTTTGTGTGAATGGTTATAATGATTTTATTTTCAATTGTCTCAAATTTAAAACAGCCCAACTATTCTTCAAATGATAGAATATCTATACAGTGTCATACTACTCAGGAACCACAAAGAAAATGAACAAACTAATACGGACACTGGCAAGGATGGGTGAATATTAGATTCACTGTGTTGAGTAAAAAAATATATAAAAAGGTTACCTAGTGTACAGTGCATTTGTATGACATTCTAAATACAAGCAAAATATAAAGACAGATTGACAGAGGAATAGAAAAAATGTTGACCTCAAAGGAAAGAAGAGGCAACTTTGGGGAGCTATCGAGACTGTTTACACCTTGTTATTTCATAATCGTATGCATTTGTCAAAACTAGAAACAGTGAATTTAAATTATTTAAATATTTAAATTATCCTTTAATAAAAGTTCCCAAGGAAAATATGCAATTAGTCATTATACATTTTACATACGACAATGTGTACATGATATATTATCTGAGCAGATTCCCATATATGTATCTGCAGTAGAAATAGATGAAACCAGGACCTCAGGATGAATATTATCATTCTTCCTGCTTTCAAATTCATTTTACCTAGAAGAAGTGGTACGGCTTGGCTCAGCACCCGTAGCACAGTGGTTAAGGTGCCAGCCACAGACACCAAATCTGGCGGGGTTGAACCCTACCCAGGCTAGCTAAACAATAATGATGACAACTGAAACAGAAAAATAGCAGGTGTTGTGGTAGGTGCCTGTGGTCCCAGCTACTTGGGAGGCTGAGGCAAAAGAATCACTTAAGTCCATGAGTTGGAGGTTGCTGTGAGCTGTGATGCAACAGCACTCTATGCACGGAGGGTGGCATAGTGAGACTCTCTCTCAACAAACAAACAAACAAACAAACAAAAGAAAATCTATGGTCAAGTATAAATTTTCAACAGTTCAGGAGGTCATTTTACATATAATTTTAATTTTTTGATCATTGTTGTTATTATAACTTATCAGTTAGAAAGACATTTTCCATACACTTTTTCCCTATTAATTCCATCCAAGGAAAATAAAAGTTGCCTTAGCCAGTCTGCCAAGAACTTTTGACTTGAACTTAAGTACCTTTGTATACAATATGTGTTGAATGTCCACTGTTTACTATGAGTGCTGGATAATCTGATTATGTATTTCTCCAAACAACTTTAAGGTAGTTAGATTCTTTATTTGGAAAAGAGGAATAGTGATGTTTGAAGTTGTGAATTTATTCAAATTCTTTCAGCTAATAATTCATGATCCAGAATTTTTACCCAACTCTGCCTCACTACAGATATCAAAAAAAGTTTAAGTTTCCCTAGAAAATGTTCTGAGCTGGAGACACAGACACATGGTTTCAAAATTCCTCAGTTGGTGACAGCACTTGAAACAATCTCCCAGAAAATTTTCTCAAGATAAGACATCAACTATGTATCCAATTTTAACATGAGGATAGAGGTAGTCAAACACGGGAGGTCATATTCACCAGGACATTCCTTCTGAGTCATTATTAATAAAATCTTTAAACACCTCCAACAGAAACAAGCTGGGGAAAGTGACCTGAAATATAGGCTTTGCCAGCCCCATGTTGTTATTTGCACTACTTACAAAGCCACTTTTTTTTTTTTTCCTGTTCTAGGGTCTCACCAATTAAATTCATCAGACTCTGAAAATGGAGAAGGGGGCAGTTAAACTATTTGTTCACACAGTTCACACAAAGGGCCAAAAGAAGTAACATCACTGCTTGTCACCTTGGAAACAGGCAAATTCTGATTACGGTTGCCTTGTTTGGGCACTGCTGTGACATATCTTTCTATAAGCTGTACTAGTACTTTGGAACACTGTTAAGATATTCATTCCACATTCAAAGTTAGTGCAGTAAGTTCTCAACAAAATTGAGTCTTTTGACCTAGAGGGTCCTTGTTTATGACAAATAACTATGGTCCATCCTTTGTATTAAACCCATTCCAATAAAGACACTAGGCCAAAAAAACAGAACTTTCCGTGCTTCCACTTCCAGCAAAGCAATAAATACTGACCTGGGCTCGTTATGTCACCAGAAGGTTGAGGAGCAAATTGCTAAGAAAGATTGGAAATCACAGTAAATCTACTAGCTTCTAGTCACGCCAGGTATCTCTGTCAAGATATTCTAGAGAATGCCATTAACGGAACGCAGGGAGACAGAAGTCAACAACTGGACAAAAGGGGTCATTTGTGAAAGAAGAGAAGAGGACAAGTGAAAATTGCAGTTCTGACATTAATAATTGGGAATAAATGGAGATGCACTCAGACTGCTGTTTGTAAGCAGGGAACGGGTAATTGCACATAATAAATTTCCTGGATTTGTCATTCTTCTCGCACCAGTGTGCTCTTCCTGTTTTTCCTTTCCCCCTTTGGTAATTTTTGTGTGATTTGTTTTATATCCTTCTTGTCCTTACACTCTATTGTTATTGGAGTCTCTCAGTTAAAGAGAAACTCAAGGAAATTGGAGTCCCCATTTTCCTGGTAGAAAGAAGAAAATCTCATTTAGAAAGTATGTATCACTTTTGTGCCTCCAGAATGCAAATCCCAGGCCATTTTCCAAAGGCACAGTTCTGTGTACTTTTGTCAAATCTAGTGATGATATGAGTTGCCTTTGAGTAGCCTGGTGGTGAGGGGGGAAACCAAGGAATAGAACCAAGACTTACTAAAAGTCAGACCCTGTACTAGATGGTTTTCCTTGCATTATCCAATATCTTACCAACCACAACCAATGAGAAATTCCAAATCCATGAAACGTAAAGCATAAAAACACTTATATTCGCATTAATCCAACGCTGGTGCTCTCCTACTTTTTAAAAAATTCTTTATTAAATTGTAACTGTGTATATTAATGCATTTATGGCATACAATGTGCTGATTTGATAGACAATGTGGAATGCTTACATCTAACTAATTAACATAACCGTCTGCTTGCTTACTTTAAGAAACCTCTAGCATCACTGAGGCACAGTCCTTTCAAACCTTTCTCATCGACCTCACTGCACTGACTATTAATAGATCTCTGGCCAGCTGTGTTCATGACATTAAGTGGGATGTAGACTTGAGAAATCCAAGTGGAGAAATCCTGGGCCGAAAAACCTGTCCCAAGAGGCTCTGATGTCTTTTCTCATTGGGAGGAACTATGTCACATGCAAATTACCAAACTAGTCATTGGCAGGATGCATAAGAAAATTATAATTAACTTAACTATTCAGGGTGAACCTCTTTAGAAGGCTGGACTTGTTTGTTAAGGTAGATACTTGGTAGAAATGGGGACTTTCATAAGAAGGATCAACAGAACAGGCAACTAATGTATTCTTTTGACACCCATGGAACTTTAACTGTAATGGAATCCGGAATTTGGAAACTAAACAGGCAGAAATGCACATTTAACCCGTTGAATTTAGTGCCCTTATCCACTGTGTTCTCCTCAGTGACTTTTGTCTATTTTTACATGATGATTACAAGCAAAGATTGGGAAAGGGCTTGAGGATGATGAGATTCTATCACCTTGGCCTGTGAAACATTTGAGAAGTCTGTACATAAGTATGTTGTGCTTCTCAGGCTGTGAATAGATGTCAATGCTTTGTGGTTTGCTAGGAACAAACTTAAGATCATGGTTGATCATTGAAAAGGAAAACTTTACTGTATTCAACAAAAATGGATACAGAACAACAAAAATACAGTATGTGGCTAAGCACAGACAAAGCTGTCCCCTTTGCTTAACTATGCTGTTCTCTAAAATTTGCTCCTCTTGTCGCAGCTGTCCCTCTTGGTTCTGGTCCAGTAGCTGATTACTTGAATCAAAGAATCAACATGAGGCTAGCACATTTTTGATAAGTTAACATAGAAGTCAAGCTTCACGAGCCTATAACGTGTTTACACTTTTGTTTCTTCTTTTGGAATGGCAGGGCCAGGGAGGTTGAACTTTGGATAAACATCCTGAGCCATTTAAAGATGAGCCATTTAAGACTTTCAGTCTAAACACGGCACATCATCACTTCACCCAGCAGGAAGGATCTTGGTTCAATTCCCAGCTGAACCTGGGACACTTTTAAAAGATAAACAGGATTTAAATAGACTTTATTTCTGTCTGAATTAGGAACTTTAAGACTATATGAAATTCTTATCCTTTAGTTAGCGAATACACTCAGTATTCAAAAATTGGAGTGGTTTATCTAATGTTAGTTATAAAAGTGATACATTTAGCATGGTTCATAACTTTCATGTCTGGGTATAGAGTTAAGAAATGACTATATTAATTTCATAAATTCAACATACCAAGTGGGAAGTACCATGTACACATATGTTTAAGTTCTTGCTATTTTATTTATTAGTGTTTCTAAGACCCAAGGACAACAATGCCTAACTTTTAAGGTTGTTGTACAATTGATTAATAATACATGTGTGGCTTTAGTGATATGAGTATAGCCAATCTATAATTTCAAATATCTGTCAGTGAAAGAAAGGTTATAACTTGGTGTGCTAATGTTGGTCCCATTTGTTCTCAGAAATACAAGTGAACTTAACCCCTACAGGCTACGTTTCCCAACTCCACAATCAGCTGGTCTCTACCTGGTTTTAATCAGTGGAAGTCTTAATAAGGAGAAGTGGAAGCAAAGCTAAGTAAAACTTGTGGAATATGTTATCCTGCCCTAGGTGCTGAAAACAGTAAGAGGAGTTGGTGGAGAATGGTGAAATCCAGATAAAGTCTAGAAATTAATACTTTGTTATGGTTGCATTTGTTAACATGGGAGGAAATTAAGTGAAGTTCATGTGGGAATAGTTCTTTGAAAATTTTCTGTAAATATGCAATTATTCACAAGCAAGACATGTATTTGAAAATTAGTAAACAAAAATTCAGGGTCCTTATTGTCCCTTTCTTCAAGATTGTCCCAATCTTCAGAAAGATTGAAGTAACACTATTTTTTTTTCTGTTTTTCTTTTAAGCTTGAAATGGTAGATGGTTTGCTAATATCTGACATGCCCTATGGTCCTGTTTGGCTAAGTTTTATAAATTAATTCTGTCCACTATTTGCCTGTATATTAGGAATTCGGAGTGGTGCTAGCTAAACAATATTCTCCCTCATTGCAGAGATGAAGGCTTAGTTATGAACAGTATATCAAGGACGTGGAGTTAAGAGTTGCAGGTGCTTCTATAGGTGTTATGTGTTTGTGTGAGAAGAGAGAAAAACAAAAAGGGAAGAAATGCAGCAATGGTGGCTCAGGCACCATGTAAGGGTCTCCTAACAGCTTCCAAGACAACAGTTCTCTAGATGCCGTGTATTTATTAGTTTACTTTCATCCCCGTAATCAACTCCAGAAACGCAGTCTCAGTCACGTGGTCTCTTTAGGATCTCTGAATCAGGAGGGTGTATACAGACTGATTTACGGTAACCATAAACCTTGAAGATAATTATAAACCAAACACCAAATACTCTCTTTGGCCTTTGGGAAGCTCATTTGGACCAACCTACACATCCATTCCTGTTAATTTACTAATTTTCAAGCCAAAATAGAATAAGATGGTTTGTCAGTGGGCATGAAATACAAACCAAAGGAGTTAATTATGGAATCTTTGTTATTTAAAGATATTGGGACATGACTATTGATATATTCTTCTACATATGTGCACTGTGCTTGATGTGAAGATATTTCTAAGCCTTCCACGTGAAAAGGGCAAAAGGACCCAAACAGGTGGTGTCCACTACTGCACATGCAGCTATTTCCCTCTTTCACGTTTTTTGTTAACTATATAATTTGGTTAGCTTGCGTATTATTAAGATATTTTATATATTCTAATCTTCCACTGATTTTATACTTGTATATTCCATTCTGTTTCTTTCCATATATTTGTGCTAATAATTGTGCATAGCTCAATTTATTTCCAACTTCTCATCTTACTCTTTTGATGAGGGTTTAATGGATATTATTGTTTTGTTATTCTATTACTATTGCCATCACCTATTTATATTGTATTTCTCCAAATAAAGGTGCCATGAATCTATTCAAGAACTAAGGTAGGCAGTTGGAATTTCTAGGTTCTTAGAGTTCTGTGATGAACATTCGTCACACAAGTCCTAATTATCCTAAGCCTACTAACAATTTCCAGAGGCTGTCAAAATAGCAACAGGGGAGCAGTACAGGGAATCAGCCATCAGCACATCTCTCTGCCATCCTTTTGTCTTATCCTAGCTAATGAGACCCCATTTGTAGAAAGAACTTAGGCTTAGAGAAAAGAATGCCATGTGTTTATATAGCAGAAGAAGTGGGACTTTGAGCAAATATAGTTGACTCCTAGTTTTCTCATCTATGAAATGGGAAGAGAGTTTACAGCTTTTAGTGCATTAAATATGGTAATTACAAAACACTGTGTAGCACTTAAGATATGCCTTATATCTTGCAATCATTAATTTTTTGTCATCCAGAGGAAAAATAATTCAATATCTTTATTTTATTTTAGTTTTTTTCTATTTTATTGTTTGGCATTCATTCAGGATACAAAGAGTTAGGTTACACTGATTGCATTTGTTAGGCAAAGTCCCTCTTATGTCCCTCCCCCGGGAGGTTTCTCTGGGCCCAGTGAGAAGATAAACATTAATAAAGGATACCTAAAATAATCATCATATAATAATATACTAGTTACTTAAACTCATATAATTTTCCACCTTGGAAACTTGTAATCATACCTCTTATGTTTTAAAGACCTTGGTTCCTGTGCAGATGTTTGGATTCAAACTTGAGTTCAACTTTTTTTTTTAATTTTTATTTTTCATTCTGGCTTTAATATGATTCACATCATACCTTCTACCTGTCTGGGATTAAATTCAACTTCTATCTTTGAAATGCTTTGTTTTCTTTATTGAGGATTTGATAAGCGAGAACATGGGCATCAATGTCTTCAAGGGAAGACGTGGAGTCTCACAGATGTGGGTTTGAATCCTGCCTCTGCCAATTATTATCTGAGCACCTGGGGAACAAGTTTGTTCATCTTCAAAATGAGAATAGTAATTAAGGTTCACATGGTATTTATGAGTATGAAGAAAATAGAAGATAAAACAAATGCAATCCCTGACTTAGCAAAATACAGCCAAAATGGGTAATAGTGGATGCAGTTGACAGTATTTAGTTTTGCTGTTACGGAAACAATTTCGGTCCTTCATTTTGGAAAGCCTTAGATTCTTCTCAATACACAATGAGATGAATTCTAGGATATCTGGTTTTACATTTGATACTGTTCTCCTGCACTGAAATCACAATCTACTTCCTTTTCCTCCTATGACAGGAATATCTCACATCATGCCATTACTTTCCTAGCCACTCAAAGGGTCACCTCTCTGGGTCAGTAGACCATCATATCAAAATTTCATTCCTGTAAAAAATTGTATCTGCTATGCGTGTATTAGTTATTTATTTTTATTTTCTATTTGCCCCATTTTTATATTGGGACCTTATTTCCCTAAATTCTTGGTTTCCACTCATTTTCTCTAATTTGTGCCTATCTCCTCTGCATTTAATTCCAACCACGTGTTGCAGTTGATATCATGGAATTATAGTAAGAGCAAATTACTAGCAGCTAATATAGGCAAATTTAACTCTAATTAGTTAATAATCCACTTTCCTGTCTGTACAAGAAGTAAATAGGCTTATAGTTTCAAACTTTTAGCCTATATTATCACCACACTACTTTCTCTTTCCTTCTTCATACTTCACTTCTGCTATGTATTCTTCTTTCTCTGACATAGATAGTGATAGTCTCTTTACTTACATCTTTAATGACAACAGATGTGGCTCGGCGCCTGTGGCTCAATTGGCTAAGGCACCAGTCACGTACACGTAAAGTGGCGGGTTCAAATCCCCAGCCCGGCCCGCCAAACAACAATGATGGCTGCAACCAAAAAATGGCCAGGCTTTGTGGCGGGCGCCTGTGGTCCCAGCTACTTGGCAGAGGCAGGAGCCGTGCTTGAGCCCAGGAGTTGGAGGTTGCTATGAGCTGTGATGACATGGCACTCTACCCAGGGGGATAGCTTGAGGCTCCGTCTAAAAAAAAAAAGACAACAGATGTAAGGGGAACAAGTATAATTTTGTTAGAAGGATTTATTATATTGTGGTTAAATCTGGGATTTTTGTGTACTCATCAGGCAGTTTCTCACCCCTCACCTTACTCCTACCCTCCCACCTTCCTGAGTGGCCAGTATCTATTATTAATCTCTCTATGTATGCATGCATTCTTTAGTTTCCACGTATAAATGGCAACATGAAGTATTTGACTAAGTTATTTCACTTAAGATGAGGACTTCTAATTGGATACATATTGTTGCAAGAGACATAATTTAATTCATTTGTGACTGAGAAGTATTCCATCATGTGCATACATCACATTTTGTTTGTCTGAATCCTCCACTGAGACACTTCAGTTGATGATTGAGTCCTCTTTTTGCTATTGCTATTATAAATGTGCTGCAATCAACAATTTAGAGGCAGGGTCTTTCTATGTTTCCCAGGCTGGAATTCCATGGCATATGATAGGCTCCAGTAATCCTCCTGCCTCAGTAGCTGGGACTACAGGTGCATACCACCAGGATTTTATATATGTAAAATATATATACATTACATATGTATTATATATACTATACATACTTTTTTTTCTTTGATAAAGATAGGTTCTTGCTCTGTATATTTTTGATAGGATTTCTTTTCTGTAGGTAGATATGTAGTAGTGGGATGGTTTGATTGAATGGAAGCTGTTTTTTTTTTTTTCCAGTTTTTGACCAGGGCTGGGTTTGAACCCACCAACTCTAGCATAGAGGGACAATGCCCTACGACTTTGAGCCACAGGCACCACCCCTGGCAGCTCTATTTTTAAGAGAAATTTTTAGAGCTCTATTTTTTTTTTTTGAGAAATCTCTATCTTGTTTTCTGTAGAGGGTATGCTAATTTGTAATTCCACCAAGAGTGTAAGACATATCTTTAACAAATATTTTGAAAATATTTTCTGTAATGAGATAATTCATATGAGTTCACATCTTTGAGCATCACTTCCTTTGCCTGAATAATGAGCATTATAGATACTGTAGTTAACATGTATTGCAATGTCTGGCATACTGCACATGCCTAATAAATGCTGGTTTCATTTATTTTTGGTATTTTTAAGGCCAATATGAAATAGATGAACTATATTTAGAATGACTGGAAAACTCTTTACTTTGCTATTAAGTAACAGTAAAACATTATTCATTTTGTAATTATTGTGATTAATCTTGTCTACATATTAGCAGAGAACGTAGCTTCAATGGCCCTTACTATAGATCTGTTAAGAAAAGTCTTACCCCTCTTACTTAGCAGGTGAGTATTTGTATGGAATGGCATTATGATGGGATTGGTGAATAATAATTCTGAGTGACACTCTAGGCATTTAGAAAGAAAACTGAAATTGAAATATAGCACAAGGTCACTTTTGAGGCATTGGTGCTCATAGAGAAAGATCAGAGTAATACAATGAGAAGAGAAAAGGCAAGTAAATTTTTTTCTCATCATCACAGAGGAGCAGAATAATGATAGTAATGTATAGAAATATATTCATGACATAGCTGTGTTTTCCTTAAAAAGACTGATTAAAAAATAACAAGCTGAATTATAGTAGAGGTCTTATCTTTCTGTCTAGAGTCTATAATTTTATAAATGTCCACTCTACAGATGATATATTCAATGTCAATATCTGACAATATGAGGAATTGTTAGACTTTTCATATATTGTGCCTATATTTGAAGATTTTGCAGTGTGGTAACACACACTACCTTTCAAATTATGGAAGAGGAAAGGAAGTCTGGATGTATAGAGTTGAGATCTCCATGTTTGAGATAATTTGACTGTTTAATTAAAGAAGTGTTTAAAATATTTTGTTTTTGAGGATTGAGACAAGATGGCGGACTGCAGCCAGCTTTTTGCAGAGGCTCCCATCCAGAAGGAGACTTAAAGGACGGAAGTTTAGCAAGGGAGTTGATGGTTTGGAGCGGAGCTAAGAGAGAAGATTGAAGAATGTACTTCAACCTTGCTGAGGTGAGCTGTGATCCCAAAAATACAATCAAAAGGAACAAAATCCACCACCAAGTGGATGGGAGTCCCCTCCCCCACAAGAAGGGCTCCAGTTTACTCCATACAAATAAGTGAGCAGAGTTCAAATATCGTCCCACTTTATCCCACGGGAGAGACCCCCTAAAAACTGGACCTCTTACCCCTGCTGGCAAGCCATGGCACCCTCCCGCCAGGCATAAAACTGTAAAACAGTATAAAACTGTATATATTCCCTACCTGCAACTCTGAACTCCAAGGATTCCCCCCCCCCACTCTCACCCCAAGGTCTGGAGGTTTGTTGCCCATGAAGTCCAGATTCTTGGGCATTTCCTTGAGAGGAGTGGAGGGGGAAAGGGCTGGTGCTGGTGCTGGTCTGTGCTGACTCTGTGGCACTGGAGCGAGGAGAGGGGTCAGCTGAGCGGGAGCTACACAGGCGTGGTGGTATCCCAAGAGAGGCAGCTGCAGCACCAGGAGGGGCTTGCATCCCTGAGGCCACATACACTGTCTCTCTGGGCAACCAGTGGTTTTGGGGATTTTTTTCCCATGAAAGCCACTGGCCAAGAGGATTTGGGAAATTATGTGAGTACTGACCTGGGTGGAGCATGGAGACTAGAATACACACAGCTCACAGACTTACAGGGACTGCTTATCTGACCACAATGGCACCTAGCCCTCAGGGGAATACAGCTGAGACAAAAGCAGTGAGCAGGCAGAGGATGGAATTGCACCTGAGTGTAAATTCTAATTGCTTGCTGCCCAGGGCTGAATTTTTTATCAGCTCTAACAGCAGCTGACCTGTAGAGGAATTTAGCCAGAGCAACATCAAGTAGGTGTGGGGCCAGAACTGAGCCTATAATGAGGTTGTCAGGCCCCATTTCCCCCTGCAAGACTTAGAATTCTGGGTGACTCTGGCAGTCATAAACTCTGGGAGCAGTTACTTGCTGTAGTGAACTGTCACAGCCCTGTGACATTACCAGTGACTGGGTGAAAGTCAAGACTTGGACTGGGTCCAAGACTATCCATTCATTTTCTGGGTGGGTCCCTCTGTTCACAGAGCACTGGAGCAAGTTATATCTGATTTGTGAGCAGACCCCTCTTATCTAGCTGCCGGAGCCATTTGAATTATCCCACCTGGTGCTGAGACTGGTGCTGACTGGGACAACCAATTTGGACCCCTTGAACCAGGAAAATCACCCAAAGACTATCCAAAGTGGCACCTTGGGTGTATGGTTTGAGGGAAGGTTTGATTTTCCTTGCCCAGTTGCTGTTTGTGGAGGGTGGGGTGACTTAATTGCTGGTATTTCTCCACAGCAGACTTCAACTAAGAGTAACTGATCCACTAGGGTAGGACAGAGACCAGCTGAAAATAAAACAGAGACACTTAGCCCCCACCACACCAAGCAAGTCTCCAGTCTCTCAGGCTGTAACACTGTAAGGGTACTTGGCAAAACTCAAGGGGAAAAGCCAAACAGGGTAAAGTAATCATGGGGCACAATCAGCAGAAAACTCTGGTATTATGAATAACCAGAGTAGATCAACCCCCCCCCCAAGAAAGGATGTGGCTGGTAATACGAATAACCAGAGTAGGTCAACCCCCACCCCCAAGAAAGGATGTGGAAGATAGAAACTTAAGATCCTCTTTATAAACAAATGACTGTGATGTCAGAAATTGAGTTCAGAATCTGGATTGTAAATAAGATAAACAGAATAGAGGCAAAGGTATAACTAGAAATTCAAGAAGCATTCCAAAATTTCACTCAAGAATTCAACAAATTCAAATAAAAAACCACCAAAGATTTGAGACATTGAGGCAAGAGATTGCAGCCCTCAAAGATCTGAGAAATACGGTAGAATCTCTTGGTAAGGGAGTGCAGGAGGCAGAAGAAAGGATCTTAGATGTAGAAAACAAAGCTTCTGAATATGTTCAAATGTCCAAAGAGAATCAGAAATGGAAAGCAAAAATGGATCATTCTCTCAGAGAGCTCTGGAATAATTCAAAGAAAACTAATATTCGCCTTATAGGAATCCCCAAAGGCGACGAAGTTG
>CAUYQV010106793.1:0-19217 GCA_963574575.1 Galagoides demidoff
AATTTAGGTAAGTGATTTATTTATTTATTTCATGAATTTAACAGACAGTACTCATATTATTTATATTTTGTGGTGGTGGCAAAAAGTCTAGCGCTGGCCTTGAAAGTGACACTTATGACTTACAAGGTATCATTATTAAAAATATATATTGATAAGAAAAAGGTTAAATCTTGGGCATCAGCAAAAATCACAATAGAGAACAAATGGTTAGAAATATTTCGTCATTTTGAAACAAACCATGTTCCATACAATAATGCACTAAAAATTGTGGGATATGCACTGTCCTTACCAGGAACTAATGCTGTGACTGAACACGTTTTTTCTACAGTAAATAAAGTGTGGACATCAGAAAAATTACAATTAAGTGTTGAGACTTTGAAAGCCATTTTATCTGTGAAGTATAATTTAACAAATTCTTGTGAAAAATGTCATGACCTTTTAAACAATGACAGCAATCTACTACAAATTCACTCAAATGAGAAATATGCCAAAGAATAAAATAATACTATACATAATTTTTTAAATGTATTATATTTGTAAATTGTACTTATGTTGAAATTAAAAAAATATTACAATACTATTTTTGCGTTCAATGAAAATTTTTGTTGCTCCATATAGACTAAATTTTTAATTAAGACCTCCCCCCCCCCCCCCGCCCCCGGTTAATGGTGTCCCGCTTTAACAATGTTAAAATCTGGTCACCTTATTGTAGTTTTGATTTGTATTTCTATGAGTAGTGATACTGAGAATTTTTTTATATAGCTGCTTCATATTCATATGTCTTATTTTGAGAAATGTCTATGCAGATCTTTTGCCCATTTTTAAAAATGGTTGAGTAGTTTGAGTTCCTTATATATTGTGGTTATTGTTCATTTGTCAGTTGAATAGTTTGCAAATATTTTCTTCCATTCTGTGAGTTGGCTCCTCACATTAACTGTTTTCTTTGCTGTGCAGAAGCTTTTCAGCTTGATGTGATACCATTTGTTCATTTTTGCTTTCTAATTGAGTTTTAAGCTTTTGAAATTGGCATAGTACTGCAGGCATCCTGGCCAAGCTAAGAGAAACCAAGAGGATTGTGTTCTTTGAAGACCTCCCATCTCTCAAATGTCCTGGAGTTTCTTTCTTCTTGTCTTTGGAAGCAATTACGTGGGTTGTCCCAAATTCTGGGAATGCTAGTCTTGCTTATGGTAGCTGCTCCAAGACCTGAGAATTGCCTTTCCTTTAAATTTGATGATATGAGGCAGATGATAATCTGGCCTGCCTTGTAACTCTTGGGATTTTTATATTTTATTTTATAACTAATTAATTTATTTGAGACAGATTCTCACTCTGTTGCTCTGGGTAGAGTGCTGTGGCATCACAGCTTATAGCAACCTCAAACTCTTGGGCTTGAGCAATCTTCTTGCCTCAGTTTCCTGAGGAGCTGGGACTATAGGCATGCACCACCATGCCCAGCTAGTTTTTTCTTTTTTCTTTTTTTTTTTTTATTTGAGACAAAGGCTTAGTTTGTCACCCTTAGTAGAGTGCTCTGGAGTCACAGCTCACAGCAAGCTCAAACTCTTGGGCTTGAGCAATCTTCTTGCCTCAGTCTCCTGAGGAGCTGGGACTATAGGCATGCACCACCATGCCCAAACTCTTGGGCTCAAGTGATCCTCTTGCCTCAGCCTCCACAGTAGCTGGGACTACAGCTGCCTGCCACAATACCTGGCTATTGTTTTTAGAGACAGTGTCCTGTTCTTGCTCAGGCTGGTCTCAAACTCCTGAGCTCAAGTAGTGTACCTTGGCCTTTGAGGGTGCTAAGATTACAGGCCTCAGCCACTGTGCCCAGTCAACTCTTGGGGTTTTTAGAAGTGAAGGTTATCAAAGACTTGAGATAAAACTGAATCAATGTATGAGGCCTGGAAAAGTGATACTTTTTTTTTTTTTTTGAGACAGAGCCTCAAGCTGTCCCCCTGAGTGCTATGGCATGAAAACTCACAGCAACCTCTAACTCCTGGGCTCAAGCGAGTCTCCTGCCTCAGCCTCCCAAGTAGCTGGGACCACAGGTGCCCACCACAACGCCTGGCTATTTTTTGGTTGCAGCCATCATTGTTGCTTGGCAGGTCCAGGCTGGATTCAAACCTGCCACCTTAGGTGTATGTGGCTGGCGCCTTAGCCACTTGAGCCACAGGTGCCGAGCCAGAAAAGTGATACTTTCTCCATTATAGCTTGAAGCTATTTAAACACAAAAACCAAATAACAGAAACAACAAAAATTCCTACAACCCTATTTAGCCATGAAGACCTCCTCCAGCTGAGTATATAGGCTAAGGATGGATTTGGCCTTTAATATCATTGAACTTTATGTATCCAGGTCTCCCGCACACCCCTTCAAAGTGCTCTTTGCCTGGCCTCTTATTTCAGCCACAGTGCAGGAATGAGTCCCATGCAAGTTTCCATGAATTTCATAGGCACATCAGGAGAGTACCTTGCCTGGGGCTGCACCCTTTGCCTCTCCCTTCCTGTTGGTCGACTCTGGTTTCCCTCATTCTGAGGCCTGGGGAACTTGCTGGTAAGCTTGTGCAACTAAGAAGTTGGTGAGTCAATGTCAGGGGTGTGGGTGCCTTTGACTTATGAGGGTACATGGGAACGGGTACATGAAATTCCCCTTTCCAGGGAAGACAGTTCAGAGGCACACTTCGTTAAGTTCCTCAGAAAGTTGGGTGGTCTTGAGCACCCATCCCCAGTAGTTGAGTAATCCTTCCTTCCCTGCCTGCCTGCCTGCCTGCCTGCCTGCCTTCCTTCTTTCCTCCCTTCCCTCCCTCCCTTCCCTGCCTCCCTCCCTCCCTTCCTTCCTTTCCCTTCCCTTCCCTCCGCCCTCCCCTCCCTCGCTCCCTCCCTTCCCATTTTTATTCTCCTGCTCACTTACTCCTGCTCCTTGGGATCACTTGCCAAACTAAATTCCTACATGCAAGCTTTTATCTCAATCTCTGCTTTCCTGGAAACTCAGGGTAAGACAGACTGTATATACAGGTACTCCTTGGCTTATAGTGGGGTTATGTCCTGACAAACTCATAAATTAAAAGCATTGTACATTGAAAATGGGCATTCTGTAGACATGGTGAGATGTAAAAACACAAAACACAATGTCTGAAAAACACTGGCAGCACAGTATACTGTAGAGTGCTGGTGGTTTCCCCTTATGATTGCACAGCAGGCTGGGAGCTGTGGCTTGCTGCCTCTGTCTGGCCTCGAGGGAGAGTATCTTACTGCATATTGCTGGCCTGGGAAAAGATCAGAACTCATATTCTAAGTCTGCTTTCTGCTGAATGCATATTGCTTTCACACCATTGTAAAGATGAAGTTGTAAGTTCAACCATAGTAAGTTGCAGACTGTATAAAGCCAAAGTAATTTGAGTATAGAACTTAATTCCTTTGGAATTTAACGGTTTTGAACTTTTAACTTGCAAGGGGATTTAATTTTTGGATTACAATCTTCCAAGACTGGAAGGAAGTTTGTGTTTAAAAATGGGACCACTCTATTGGTTGCATTTTATTTTTGGAGTTACCTTTGTGTTGTGATTTGAGTTCACTGAGGAATCTGTGGTGACCCACACTGGACAGCGTGCCTGGGCGTAACTCACGTGGGACAACGTGCCTGGGCGTGATCTGAAAAAAGAAAGAAAATAGGGAGTGGCTTCCAAGCTCGGGTTCAGGATGGGCTTCGTGTTCTTTTACTTGATGTACTTCCCTGGTTTCTTTTGGAATCCTCCTCCTCATCCCCCGGTGATCTTGAGGAACTACCCAAAAGACAGGGTTGACAGTGGAAAGGGCCTTGAAGTGGGAGAAGGGCCGCTCTAGTGAGCGGATCCCTTTTTCCCTACAGCCAAACAAACCCCTGGTAGCCCTGCCCTTAATTGACAAGGAGAAAACATTTAAGTGACTGATTGTTAAAGAGACTCTTTATACCCCATCCTCATGTTTCCATCAGAAGGGGCTTCTGTGAGAGGGACATTCCAGGCTTTTCTCCACCAACTTACACATTCTTCCAGAGAAGCAAGTGATTTATCTGACTCTAGACCTCCCCAAAACATCACAAATCAGATAAGCCTTGGCCAAGTGTGAGTTAGCCCCCCTCTGGGACTGCCTTTAGGATCTGTCCCACTGCTAGAAAGATACATTCTGGTCTGTTCCCTGACACTAAGGTCAGTTATGGGGCAGGCTTTCCCCCAATTTGGGGTGGGGGTGTCTTCAGTTGTGGGAAGACATTTGGCTGCTGTACCTTTAAACCTTTCTCCAAATACAGTTTTTAAGAATTAAAAGTTGTAGGCTGGGCAAGGTGGCTCACACCTGTAGTCCTAGCACTCTGGGAGGCTGAGGTGGGTGGACTGCTTGAGCTCAGGAGACTGGCCTGAGCAGGAGTGAGACCCCCATCTCTAAAAAGTAGCTGGGTATTGTGACAGGTGCCTGTAGTCCCAGCTACTCAGGAGGCTAAGGCAAGAGAATCCCTTGAGCCCAAGGGTTTGAGGTTGCCGTGAGCTATGATGCAATAGTGCTTTATAGAGGGTGATAGAGTAAGACTCTATTTCAAAAAAAAAAAAAAAAAAAAGAAGTAGCCAAAGTTGAGATTTTTGTCTCTATGCTTTTGACTCATGCATCTATCTCTCCTCAGGTTCTAAATTCAGGCAGAGAGGAGTATGGTTTATTGGATCCCCTGAATTCTCAACATTTGCTCCTTTGAGGCCCCAAGATGGAAGTGCCTGGTTGTGTCATGTTCCTGTCACCTTTGGAGGTGTCATAGGTGGTGGTGACTGGCGTCTGGGAAGGAAAGGCCTTCCAGGAAGAATGAATGTGCTGAGGTCATTAAAATGGATGTATGATATGAAGTGGTGGGTATCAATGACATGTGAAGACAATACAGGAGCCCAAGCTATCTGCACTTTTCTCCTCCCCTCTTTTTCTCTTTTGGGAGGAGCTGATTAACACGGTAATCGGCTAGTTATGCTTTAACCTACCAGTGCTGAAGTGTGCAAGTTCACATGCAGCCTTGCTGAGAGCGTACTACAGGAACTTCAGTTTACACAGGGCACAGGACATCTTTTCTCATTGTTCTTTTGTTCTGTAAGTACTTATTCAATGCCTAGTACATTAGGAGCCCTAGAAGTAATCAAAGGTACTTGGTAACATGAAAATATTTAAGTATGCTATGGGCTCAGCATAGTGAAATAATAGCACACAAACCCACTGGGCTTATCCAAAACAGGAAACAGAGAGAAAACAGACACCCAGGTCGTCAGCTGGGCGCATCGGAGTTGCTTTAATATCCTAATTGTGTCTCCCGGATGCAAACCACTCTGAGAACAGGCCTTGCTCTTCCTTCCTGCCTGCTTCCTCTCCGTTTCTCCCGTTCCTTCCCCTTCCCTGTCTGTATCCCTGCTTCTACTCAGAACAGACATTTCAGTCTTCTGGGACTTCATCTGCCTTGCACCCTCTTCCTCTACCTTCCCTACCATCCTAGTAGTTTCCTTGTCCCGAGACTCCAGAGCCCTGAGAGCTTCTGGTGGCTCTTCCCCGCCTCAGCCTTCCCCGAGGTAGAAGGTGGAGGCGTCTCTTTAAGCTGATTAGCCAGTTTTCAGGTTCCCTGATTTCTCCCTCCTCTTGAGGATCGTTGTTTCCCCATTTTCATTCCTCTTACGCCCCCCACCCCCCACCTGTTCATATTAGAAGGGTCCAGAATTACAGCCCCAGCCCTCCCCGGTTTCCAGGCCAGGCATATCAGGAGGCCTGCAGACGCTCTGGGTCATGGAGTTCATTGTTTGATGACGGAGGTGAAGCTAAAACGGTTCTGTTTTTAAATTTGCAGGTTTTTTTGAGGTGAGGGCTGCTGGTCTAAGAACTTGCCCCTGTTAGCCTTTCTTTAGTTGGGAAAATGTATTCTAAGTATTCTAGGGCTAGAAATCTTAAGGGACTACATTCTAAAAAGTTTTGTTAAGGTGAGGCTATAATGCAATTAATCGCAAATTAATGTAGTCATGTTGTATTAATGATTGGGACTATACGTGTGACCCTAAGTCTTTTAGAATTTTAGGAAGCTGTTGCCTCTGGAAACCTTATTTTATTTTTATTTTTTATTTATTTTTTTGCTGCAATACCTGTAAGTAGGATAGTTCTGCATACTTTAGCATCAACCTAATGGTTGGGAGGTGAACAAATGGCCACAAAAAGCTGTAGGTATTCCTAAATGATTTTGCATTAATCGTACTTTGTTGAATGCGTTCTACTCATCCCAAATGTCAGAGGATACTGGTGGTGTTAAGTTTAGGAATGACAGGGTCCTTATCTATGAGAAACCATGGAGTCCAGCAGGAAGGAAATGACATGTTGATATTTGGCAGGCAGAAATGGAGTTTGGTCAGAGGAAAACCTTTTGTGCTAAGGTTACAGCTGCTGCAGTCACCAGCCCCATTCATTGTGCAGAGGCTGGAGTGGTCCGTCAGCAGGGAGGGAACCAGCCAGTGATGCCCTGGTTTCATCCCTGCCTCTGTCTGAAGTAACACCTCAACAACAGTAGTGTTTGTGAAGTGGATAATCACATTGTCATGGTATTTCAGATCTGTTTTACTTTTGAAGGACTGTGATTTCGTGTGTCACCTGGGCATGACTTATTAAAGCAGCATGATAGTGTCAATGATGGAGCTATTTTTTTTTTTTGTGTGTGTGTGTATGTATGTTGTGTATAGACTCTGTCATCCTTGCTAGATGTTCTTTGCCCATGGGTTTGTAGGGTGTGGTGATCTGAGCAGTCACTGTGGTCCTCCCATTTCCCAGTCTTTGGACATCTGATCGGCAGCATTAAGAAGGGAGTACAAGGGGGGACGCTGTGAGTTGTCCCTACCTTTTAAGGAATGCTGCATATGAAGTCACAAGGTGTGTTGGAGAAGAGCAGTGTGACATGCAGGTGTTTCTTCTCGGTGATTTGGGATGGGGCTGGTGTCTGTGCATAAATTCCATCCTGGAAAGGAAGCACAGCAAAGCTGGCTCTCAGAACGTCTTTGTGGTCCTGACAATTTCTTTGGCATCATCTGCAGCCTCTGGCTTTCTGTCACGCATTCTTCTTCAACTTGAAATTCAGGTTAAGTGTAGTAAGTTGCAGTCAGGCTTGTGGCTGCTCCAGGAAAGGAGCTGTGACTCACGCGTGACTCACTTGGCCAGCACTGCTTTTCTTAAAGTCAATTAAAGCAAATGAATGAAACAATTAAAAATACAAGTTGAGTTGCAAAGTAAGGCTAATCAAAGGGGGATGGTATTTTCATATACAGTCACTGTTGTCTCTCTAGATTGTCATATATTCAAAAACTTGGTAAGAATAATTTTTTGAAGTTAGATCTCTCGTTTATAATCTAACACCCAGGCGAGATGAGGTGGCTCAATTCTTTAATCCTAGCACTCTGGGAGGTTGGGCAGGAGGATTGCTTAAGCTCAGGAGTTCAAAACCAGCCTGAGCAAGGTTGAGACCCATCTCTACTAAAAAGAGAAGAATTAGCTGGGTGTGGTAATGTAAGCCTCTAGTTATAGATACATGGGAGGCTGAGGCAAGAGGATTGATTGAGCCTAAGAGTTTGAAATTGTAGTGAGCTGCTATGATGACACCACTGTACTCTACCTGCGGTGACAGAGCCAGACTCTGTCTACAAATAAAACAAAACAAAAAGAATAAATAAATAAAAACCAGACCCAGTATCTGACGTTCCCTCTTGATTCTAATCTAATCCCATTGTAATCCTATGTATGACTAATCTATACTCTAAATATAGAATTTTTCTTAGGTTAAGTGCAGTTTCATCAAATTTGTCATAAAGGTTTTCCATTACTGTTCAAAAGCATTATAAATTGCATGAAGGTATTAGCTCCCAACATTTTTTAGATTTATTTTCCAAGTATTTTAAAAAAAAACAATAGGTAATATTTTGAGGATGTTTTATCTAGCAATATACATTAAAAAAATTTAGTAGTTCTTCAAATCTAGGAACTTTAATGATGTCCTTAATCTAACCATCCCAAATCATAGAATTAGATGATTTAGTCCCCTTCCTTGGCACTCACCCTGCCACCCTTCTGTTCTGTGGTCACTCCATAGCTGGCTGTGAACTTCTTCAGGGAAGAGATGGCTTCTTATTCATTTTGCAAATGCAGCGAGTGAGTGAAATGTTTGTCCTCATTATTTGGACGGGGAATCCTATTCCTGATTTCGGTAACTGAGGACTGGATTTCCGTTATTTGTCAGACGCTTTCTTCCTAGTGACTGTTCTGCTGTCCCTAATGCCATAGGAGAGGGCAAACTGTGGTCTCTGCGGAGGGGATGCTGTTGCCCCCCTTGTTCCTGGAGAACTGTGCCTCTACCTCCTTTATACACCTTATCACTCTGTATTTTACTTGCTGGCTGGAGCTGTAAACTCTGCTTTTCTAGAGTTTCATTTTAGGAGGTGTTCAATGTTTATTAACTTGAATGAAATCAAATCACATTTGGCTTAATTGCTTTAAAAATGAATGAATAATTAGAAGCAACTGCTTTGCTTTAGAGAACTGTAGGATTCAGCTGGAATCTTGCAGCTGAATCATTGCCCCAAATGGAGAAAACCTTAGGAATTTATGTTAAAAGTAGAGTACCATCTATTGTCTCATTGGAAAATTGGCTGATATAAATGCTTGCCAACTGGAACCTTGCTTCACCAATCAACTTAATCTGTGGGGAATGAGTATATTATAAGGAGGAAATGGTAGAGGGAATTTAGAGCCCATTATTGCCTGTATTCTATTCAAAGCTACAGATACCCTTGTAGTTACTCTTTAGGAGTTCCTTTCTTACAGGGTTTCTCCTCTCATTTGCCTTTGTGCTCAGTTGTGTTTTATTCAGTGTGTATTTTTCTCTTAACAACAACCCAGTGCTTTACAAAACAACCCCAGAGTATGTTTTCAGTCTGAAATTTTCTGAATGTCATATTTAAAAATGCTAAATACAGCATACCATTTCATTGGTTAGGTTTCCATCATAACTTATTTGGGGGACTTTCTTGTTTTCTTTTCAGAAACTTTTGATGTGTAAGATAGGTACAATTTCTAATAGAGCTATCTGGTTTTTGTTAGAGCTCTACTTTTCATAAGGGCCATTCCTCCTGGGTACACATCCTTGCCTAAAATAATTAGGAATTCTTGTTGCTATGATTCATCTTAAATGGCTTAAAAATAATTCCACATATGAAAGATACACAGAGTCTGCTTAGTTCTGGTTACGTTTTCACAGGGAGAGAACGCATGGCAAACACATATTCCGCTCTCTTCTGAGAGTTTTGGTCCAGATCCACACGTCTCAGGATTCTTTCTAAGCAATGAAAGAATTTATTATTCCAAGGAGAAGTACATCTGTTTCTTGTCCTAAAGATGACAACTAGAAAAATCTTGGGTTTTGCAATATTTTCACCTAGACATTCCACAGAATAACTTTAGAGAATAAATTTATTCTTAACTGGTTCTAAAAGAAACCAGTATTTTAAAAATGAAATAAACCATAGGCCTCTTATAGGTCCCAGGCCCTTTTGAAATTTCCTTGAATAAATTCAAATTTGTTGGATTAGAATTAAGAAATAGCCTTTTCAGTATGGTTGTAATAGTGCCAAAAATTATTTTTCATTCAAACAAGGCAGCCCGAGACCAGTGGAAGTGCTCTGAGATTTTGATCTTATCACTGTTGTAAGCTGGGCTTTTGCTAAGCTCCAAAGGAGAAAATTCAACTATGCGCCCCTCTTTCTTATGATTTCAGGAATGTTGCTTTAGATACATGCTTCATTTTTTCCCACAGTTTTAAAGAAACAAGATTGAAGTTTTATGTTGCAATTAAATTTACAGTATTTGTAAGTATAATTGCAGAAAGTAGGTAGAGGACAGCCTTAACCTTCACCCTCCCTTTTAATTGTTAAACTTGGAATTGAGCTGATTAATGTGAACAGACTCTGAGGATATTTATATTCAGAATTTGAAATGAGCAGATTTTGAAGAGCAGTGCATCCATCCTTTGTTGATAAAGGTTACGTCCTTTCTGGAGAAAGATTATCTTCTATAGCAAAAAAGTACCACATTCTAAATGAAACATGTGGCAAATTTAAGTATTGTAAACAAAACAAGACAACAATCTAGAGCTAAACAATCTAGAAAAAATTATGTACTATATTTTCAGGGAAACCTTTAAATATTAGGAGTTTTTATTATGTTCACATACTTTTCATCATTTTGTTATAAATTCCTTTTACACAGACATATTCTAGTTATTGTGAGGATATATTCCTTAAAATTGGAGTAAGTATTAGCTTCTTGTTGCTGCTATAACAAATTACTACAAACTTAGTGGCTGAAATCAACCCCAAATCAGTTTCACTGGGCTAAAGTCAAGATGTTGGCAGGACTAATTCTCTTTAGTCTCCAAGGAGAGAGGTCATTTCCTTATCTTTTCCAATTTGTAGTGGCTACCTGCATAGCTATGCTTTGCTCCATGGCCCCTTCCTCTATCTTCAAAGCACATCACTTTAATTTCTGTCTCCATTGTCACATTGCCATCTCCTATTTTGTGGTCAGAACTTGTTCTGCCTCCGTTTTATAAACATAATTGTGATTGTACTTAGAATACACCCAGATAATCCAGGATAATCCCCCATCTCAAGATCTTTAATCGTTCTTGCAACGTCCCTCCTGCCGCAATGTCATATTCAGTTTTCAGGAGGACATGGATACCTTTGGAGACCATTATTCAGTCTGTAAGAGCTGGAGCTATGTTCCCCAAGTCATCCTTCACAGTCATTGTTTTCTTCCCTTCAAAAGTCTTTTTTGGGGTTTGCCCACCCAAACTCCTGTCCCTCTCCCTAGGCGGAGGACTTTTGCTGCTTTCTGCATGACTCCTGCACAGCTCCCTGGATCATAGTCTCTACAGCTACCCCTGCTAATAAGGTGTAATTCACCTTGAATGCTTGAAAAATAGATCTTAATGCCCACTTTGGCTCGTGTGGCTAATGTTGTGATTTACATGATTTTTGTTAGTTCTTATGATGAGTTAACATTATTACTTAGTACATAAAATAGTATCAGATAAATTATAAATGGACCAATTGGCATAGGCCACAGATATTGAGGAAAGTGTGAACTAAAATAAAATCTCAAGGCTTCCTCTAAGTGGTGGACTGCCTGGACCACCTCTTAGCCAAGAAAATTCTGGCCATGAGAAAAATCAGACCTGCCTCATCATGCCTTCTCCCCTTCTTAAAGATGTCCTTTATGACTCACTAAGAGGCCCCAAGGCTATGCAGGACCCGCCTGCAGAATAAACCACTTGAGTCTGTGCAGGTACTTTGTCTCTAATTAACAGACTCTTTATGTTAAGCATTCCTTTTCACTGACTCCTAGTCTTTTAAACAAAGCCTAATTATTCTTTCAGCTAATTGCCAGCTACAGAATCTGTAAACCCACCAATCACCTGTAAGCCCTCCACTTTCAGATGTCCCATCTTTTTTGGCTAAACCAAAGTGTGTTTTCTGGGTATTGATTTATGACCTCACCTGTAATCCCTGTCTACCTAACTGTAACCCACTACCATGAGTCCACTCGCTCAAGGCTTCTTGGGTGTGGCTCTAGGTCATGGTCCTCAAATTTGGTTCAGAATAAACCTCCTTAGATTATTTTACTGAGTACACCTTCTTTTCCATGACAAAAGCATGGGTGTGGGCACCAGGGATGCCCAATACAGTGTGCTGTGCCAGCCCAGCCTTTGTAAGCATGAGAGCCCTCATTGTGCTGTGCTGGCTGGTCATGAGAAAAACATGTGTGAGCTGTACTGTTAAGCATGTAATAGCCAAAAGGTCTTTTGGCCAGTGAGAGATTTTAGGCTAGATGGGACTGGAAGTGGACAGGCCCTTATCAACCTTTTAAATTCTTCTTGGCAAGAATGAAAACCAAGATGTCAAAGGCAAGGGTACAAAATTGTCTATGAGTTTTGAGCTACTATATTCTTGGGTTTAGTTGCAAGCTTGCAACAAACATAAGCACCGTTAATCATTTAAGCTAAGGATTTAGAGACTTTTCTTTCAGAAGAATCACACCAAGGACCTCGACCCGGGGCTGGTAGCCATGTCACCTAGGCAATTCATGGGACAAAATCAGTTTGGTCATCCGACTACCTGTGGCAGATCTTGGGCAAAATGGAGAGGGGGTTATGAACTAAAGTAAAAACTTAAAGCTCCCCCTTCTCAGCAACTGCCTGGACCCCTTCTTGGCCAAGAGGATCCCTAAAACTGGGTTGCTTGGCCATGAGAAAGGAGATCAGACATACCTAATCATGCTCCTTCCCCTTATTAGAGACGTCCTGTGTGACTCATTAACATAGGAAGGCTACACAACATACCTGCAGGTCCTCACTAAGCATAACAAACCACTGGAGTCTCTGACTAACAGACCCTTTATCATTTATCTTTCCTTTTCACTGACTCCTGGTCTTCAGACAGAGCCTAACTCTTTAACCAATTGTCAGCTAAAGCTGGTTGGATTGCCTGAGCTTACAGGTTCAAGACAAGCCTGAGCCAGAGCAAGACCTTATTTCTAAAAATAGCCGGGTGTTGTGGCAGGTGCCAATAGTCCCAGCTACTCGGGAGGCTGAGCCCAAGAGTTTGAGGTTGCTGTGAGCTGTGATGCCACATAACTCTACGGAGGGCGGCATAGTAAGACTCTGTCTCAAAAAAAAGAAAAAAGTAAAAAATAAAAAAAAATCTTTAAACCCACCTGTAACCTGTAAGTCCCTCACTTCTAGTTGTCCCACTTTTTTTTTGCCAAACCAACGTATGTTTATGTATGTTTTCCACACAGTGATTTATGACATTACTTATCATTCCTGTCTCCCTAAAATGTCTAATACCAAGCGGTAACCCCACCACTGTTGAGTCCGCTTGCTCAAGGCTTCTTGGGTGTGGCTCGGGGGTATGGTTCTCAAAGGTGGTTCAGAATAAACCTCTTTAAATTTTTTTTTAAAAAACATGTAATAGATTTGTAGATATTTAATATAGAACTACTTCTCAGATGAGTTACATGGGGCAGTGCTTAATGTTCAAAAGTATAAATTTGAAATAAAATGGTAAGATAGTTAGAATTACTGTGAATTAGTCTCTTTTCCCCTTTACCGATCATCCAAAACCTGTGGCATGGAATTAAAGCTGCCTCCTGGGATAAGGGGGTGGTTCTTATTCTCAGTGATGATGACTGTCAGGGATGGCTGTGATTTTGAGCAGACCACTTTAGTTCTCTGGGTTTTATTTTCTTTATTTGTAAAACGAGGAAGAATTTGACTGTAATCCTTTCTGAAAATATTTAAATTTTTATGTTTTAATACCCATGGCTACTCTAACATCTGCAAGCGCTATGTCATTTAAGCCATCTAAAATTATTTGTAATAAAATTTTAAACATACAGAAAGAGAATATAAACTCTTCTATATCCGTCACCTGGATCTAATGGTTATCAGGGGTACCATGTTTGTTTAAACTACACTCCTTTATTCTGCCTAAATAAATATATATATTTAATTGACACATAATTATACATTTTTGTAGGGAATGATGTGATATTCTGATACATGTATCCAGTGTGTAATGATTGTTCTGCCCCCAGGTATCCTGTCCTTGTAGTCACGTGTTTTTGATATACAATAATAAAGGCAAATCCCCCAGGTATCATGTCCTTGTAGTTGCGTGTTTTGATATACATCTTTAAACATTTCCTTCACTTCTCAGAATGCCATTATCACACCCAACAAAATGAGCCTTTTCTGATTTCTTGGATTGTCTCAAAAATGCCTTTTTACATTTGGCTATTCAAATTAGGATCCAAATAAGGTCCGTAGCTTGCATTTGAATTTTTTCCCCTCCCCCTCTCTGCATTTGAATTTTCTTTATACTACATGCTGAGTCTCTTTTAATTTACAGCTGTCCTTTTCTGTGGTAATAAATCTGGTTACTCGTAGAATATCCTGTGGTCCAAACTTACTGTTTTGCTTCTTCATGGTGTTAAGTTGTTCCTCCATCTACGGTAATGATTCCCTGCAACTGAATAGTTCCAAAGGCACGAATAGGTTAATATCCAACAATTTTTGCTAAGATACATTGTAGGTGGCACAAAATGAAGTGTTATTTATTTTTGCCTCACATCAGGCATGATGGCTGGTTGCCCCACTTTTAGGGATGCCAAGATTGATAATTGGGTTCAGGTGGTGACAGTTGCATCCCATCAGTGTAAAAGGTTCCCATTGATTTTTCATCAGTTGTGTCACTGATTATTAATCTTTGCCTAAAACAGTTTATTAGGACTTTCAAAATGGTGATTTTTAAGAATTATTATTAATTCTTCACATTTTTGAATGGAATTCACATAAAGAAGCAGATTCTCTCATCACCTATGGTATTTGGTAACCCTGCAATCTAACTCATATGGTAAAGACAGGAGAAATAGTTAATTCTTTACCTTTGATTGCCAGTATTTGGAGTGAGTAGTCTATCATTTATAGTAATGACTAATTGACTTGGGGGGGAGTTTAAGGGGACAGGTTTTCTGTTTTGTTTGTATTCTCATTCTGAATTAGTACCTTTTTTATAATCACATGTTGTCATCAGTTAGTCATTAATCTTTTTTTTATTAAGTCATATACACATAGATCATGAATACATTTATGCATATGTGGGGTGTAGTGTGTTGATTTTTTTATACAATCTGGACCCACACCTTTCACCTCTAACAAAAATTGACTCTTACTGGATAAAAGACTTAAATCATTAATCCTTTTGATGTTCAAATTGTCCTGTTTTTGGCTTATGGGAGTCCCTTATTGATTCTTGTAACTATTTTTCACATCAGTTTTTAAAAATTGTGGTAAAATATACATAACGTAAAATGTATCATTTTAAGCGTACAGCTTAGTGGCATTAAATATATATCCACATTGTTGTGCAATCATGACCACCATTTACCTCTAGAACTTTATCTTTCCAAATGTAAACTCTATACCCATTAAACAGCAACTCCCTATTCATTTTCCCATCAGCCCTTGGCAGCCAACGTTCTACGTTCTGTCCCTATGAATTTGGCTGCACCAGGTAACTCACATAAGTAGAATCATATTTGTATGCTTTTGTGACTGGCTTATTTCACTTCACATAATGTCTTCAAGGTTTGCATCTATCAGAATTTCCTTCTTATTTAAGGCTGAACAATCGTCCATTGTATGTATAGGAGATAGTATATTTTATTTATCCATTTATGCGTTGATGAATATTCGAGTTGCTGCTTTCTTTCAGCCATCGTGAATAATGCTGCTATGAACATGGGTATACACACCACTTCTCAGCCTTTTGACTAAGATCAAGTGAAGATGGGTATACAAATTCAGCTCTAAAATTAAAGGGCAATGTATAGCTTGTGTACTTTTAAAATACAAGTGTACAGCTCACTAAATTTTCACAAACTAACTCACCCATATAATTATCTTTTTTTTTTTCACCCATATAATTATCATAGAGAATTGCCAACCTCTCAGAATGCTGCTTTGGTTTCCATCCTCGGCCCTCAGTCCTCACAGGTGCTTCTATCTCGACCTTCAAACACTATTGATTAGTTTTGCACCTTTAAAAGAAAACTTTATGTAAGTGGAATCAAACATAATACACTCTCTTGTGTCTAGCATCTTTTGTCCAATATTATATTTTGAGATTTATCCATATTGTTCTTTGCAGCAATATTTCATTCATGTTACACATACCACAACTTGTAATTTTTAGTGTTATGAACAGTGCTGCCTTGAATATCCTATTCACATCGTTGGTGAATATACATGTTTCTGCTGGGGTCAGAGTTAGGAATGGCTTTGATCTTTGATTCCAGCTATATTAACACAGCATTTGCCAGAGTTCCTCCAATTTTTTCTAATTTCTTTGTATGATTCTTTTTTAAAAAAATTATTTATTTTTATTGTTTCAGGCTCAGGGAGGGTACAAAGAATTAGGTTACACTGTTTGCATTTGTTTGGTGAAGTCCCTCTTACAATTGTGTCCTGAGAGGTGTGCCGTATAGCACTGTAACACTCCATCCCCTTCTCTCTTCCCCTCTCCCTGATCCCTTGTTCCCCCCCTCCCCCCCCCCGAATTGTTTAGAATTGATTTGACTTTTTCTCTGATGTGAGTGTGTAATAGTTCATCTACAGGCTAATACTATTCAGACATTAAAAAAGATGGAGACTTTACATCTTCTGTATTAACCTGGATAGAGTTGGAACCCATTCTTCTTAGTAAAGTATAACAAGAATGGAGAAGCAAAATGGAGTGGGAAGGGAGGGAAGGGGAGGGGGAGGTCTGATAGAAGGAAGGTAAAAGGCAGGACCACCCCTATGGTGCATATTGCAAGGGTACAAGTCAAATCTGTCAAGTGTAGAACGTAAATGTCTTAACATAATAATCAAGTAAATGAGGCGAAAGCTATGGTTGATTGGTTTGATGTAAACACATCAGATTATATTAAAAAAATCAACACATTGTACCCTACATATGCATTAATGTATTCATGATATATGTGTATATGACTTAATAAAAAAAAGAATGTTTGTATTATTTTATATTTTTAAAGACAAGAATTCTTGAACGTATAGTCCCAGTTTTCTCCCCAAGGATTCTATAAACAGGATAAGTAAGTACGAAGGCACTATTTATAGCTGCTATCAATAAAATAAATCCGGTCAGCTATGTAACTCTTTACAGCTTTTAAAATCTTCTTAGTGGATGTTGTACCTGCATGATCAGGAACTCAAGTGCCGCAGATATTTTTGGTGATGAAATACTGCAAGGTTGGCAGAACCTGACAGGTAGCCAGGGAACCATGCCTCCTGTTTTGTTGATTTGGCAACTCTTATGCAATTAAACGCCTGTTGACCACCCAGAGAATCAACTTCTAAGAATTTCTTTTTGCAGATTTATAGTTTTTATTGTAATAGTGATTGGAGAGTAAGCTGACATTCAAAATTCTGTATGTGGTCACAATTTATAACAGATAGTTTGGTTTTTAGATATGACGAGTCTTCAAAGAGCAATGATAAAGATTTTTGAGAAATTATTTATCTTTAAAACTGTAATGGGTTGAAGTGACAAATTCCAGTCACTTCTCACCAGTAAGACTCTACATGGCATGGGAGAGAAGAGAGAAATTGCATCCACGGCTATATCTAGTCTCCAGAACATTCACATATTCTGGAAACAGGCCTGCCTTAGTCTATTTGGGCTGCTGTAACAAAACACCATAGAGTGGCTGTTGCAAGCAAAAGACTCATTTCTCACAGTTCTGTAGGCTGGGAAGTCCAGCGTGAAGATACTGGCAGATTCAGTGTCTGGTGAGTGCTGGTTCTCTGATTCATAGATGGTGCCTGCCTTCTGGGTCCTTCCCAGGTGGAAGAGTGGGGTCCTTACCAGTCCCCTTGGGCCTGTTTTATAACATCACTAATCCCATTCATGAAGGCTCTGCTCTCATGACCTGATCATATCTAAAAGGCCCACTCTCCTAATGCCAGCACCTTGAGGGTTAGGAATTCCACATATGCATTTCGGGAGGGGAGCACAAACCTTCAGATCATTTAGGTACTGTGTGTAGAAAGATGATAGATGAGGCCTATCTGAGCAATCCTAAAAGAAATACCTGGAAATATACTGTATAAATATATCTATGTTACATGCTGGAAAATAACAAGTAATTTATAGTGACAGCAGATCAGTAGCTGCCAGGGACAGGGAAGGCTAGAAGAGGGACATGGCAAAGGGGCATAAAAAATTTGGGGGAAATTATTAGGTGTTGGAAATGTTCGCTACCTTGATTGTGTTGGTGGTTTCATGGGTGTATGCACTTAAGAAAAACCATCAAGTTAATATATGCAATATATTATACATCCATTATACCTCAAAACTGCTAAAAATAGTAGTAATGTAAACTCTTTCTTAATATTAAAAGTTAAGGTCAGGCACAGTGGTTCATGCCCATAATCTTAGTACTCTGGGAGTCTGAGGCAGGAGGATTGAAAGACCAGCCCAAGCAAGACCCCCTTTCTACTAAAAATAGAAAAAATTTAGCTGGGCATGGTGGTGTGTGCCTATAGTCCCAGTGACTCTTGAAGGTGAGGCAGGTGGATGGCTTGAGCCCAGAAGTTGGAAGCTGCAGTGAGCTGTGATGCTCCCACTGTATGATATTCCTGGTGACAGAGTGAGACTCTATCTTAAACCACAAAAATTAATAGTGATGATTAGGACATGACTATCTTGCAAGCACAAAATAGTAAGCTAATATATTTAATTCTAGACAATATAAGTTTTATATATATATGTGTGCATATATATATATATATATATACATATATATATATATATACATATATATATATATAGAGAGAGAGAGAGAGATATTTAAAAAAGGAAAGTCACAGCATAAATCTGACAGTGTGCTCAGCACATTGCGATGTCTGTTAGATAAAACTTTGACTTTTTAACTTTGGTAACATTTGCCTCAAAAAATTCCTTAATTTTCTACTGCTTAGGTAAACTGGGCTTTTGTTCCCCTGGATGCCAAGATACAAAGAAAACATGACATTAATTTTCACCATGGAGGGTTTTCTTTGTGGGGGCAGTAAGATATATAACTATGTGCTAAAGCTTAGCAGGGGTGACACTCAGGCTATATGCAAGGGAGAGTGAAGGCCTAGAGCATTGATTTTTAATTGGTGTGCTGCAAACATTTTTAAAGGTCATTAATTAAATTATTTTTGAAAGAAGTTCAAAGCACAGTAAGTCTATTCTTTTTTTTCCCTCTTTTTTGGATCAACATAATTTAAGTGTGCCATAAAAATTTAACTATAGGTTCATGTGTGCCATGAGATAAAAAAGGTTGAAAAACACTGGCCTGGAGGAAGGAATGGTCAGCCCTGTAACTGGAGTGGCATGATGTGACTTATTAGCAACTGATTCTTTTTTTTTTTTTTTAAATTTTATTGAATGGTAACTATGTACATTAATGCACTTCTGAGGTACAGTGTGGGGTTTTCGCATGCAATCCGAAATACTTCCATCAAACTGATCAACACAGCCTTCATGTCATTTTCTCAGTTATAGTTTTAAAACATTCTGATTCTAC